>JALPQI010011974.1:0-40567 GCA_025490895.1 Thaumatotibia leucotreta
GTATCGCCTGCGAAGCTGTCAGTAAGTAATACGACCTTAAAAATAGGATGGGGGCGATTTAGGCACTTGACCTAATTTAGCCAAGTGGCTGACCTAGTAAGGTTTCTCTACGTGAAACATCTTAAGGGAAGAGCCTATTGTTTCCTTTGAATTAAGTGTACAATAATCAAGTGCTGATTGTACATTTAAGTCAGGCAGGACAAGGACAATCAACAAATGGGAAATGTGTATTATCTGCCACTGACCTTTCATGGAAAAGATAAACGAATTGTAGATTCGCTTGGCGGCCGTAATAACTGGTGATTGGTGATTCATGTATTATATTTTGTAAATCAATTACAAAAATACAAGTGTATCAAAAATGCATAAAATATGACCGAATCCACCTAATTCTCGTGATTGATAAATACTTAATTATCTGTAGATATTAACCCCCTTATTCATGATCATCGATATCTTCGAACTTAGCAAGCCGCTAAGTATTGTTTATCTCCTTCGGTCTTATAAATATGTCTATTAGACCGAAAGGAACAAATGATACCGTAAAACTACCCAACTAAGTCAAATATCTTCGATTTAGTGCAATTATTATATTATTGACGCAGTTCTTACACAACGTCTCCTCATTAATAATTAAATAACTTAGATAAAACCAAAATAAAATATTTCCATTGATGCTTAATTACGAGTGGAACTTGTGGATCTCAATTGTAGTAGTGGACTATAGTAGTATGGTTTTACGGTACTTTACTTAGCGGCTTACCTAAATAGAAATAATCATGACTAAGGAACACATATTTTTTTTATTAATACACAGAGCGAGACTGAGCTACGTAAAAGCGGTGGAAATATTATAATGGAACGGGCTTCAATTTATAATACTCCTAAAGGGTCGATTCGACCAAACAAGAGTAAATTTAACTCTTAGAATAAATCACAGATTACACCTTAGCGCTATTGCACCAAGTTTTGAAACAAAGTTACACGCAAGAAAGAGACGCAGATATTAACCACTCACTCTTAATCATAATTGTCTCTCAATTTTCTCAAAACTTGCAGCAATAACTTTATTTATTTATTTTATAAATTATAACATTAAACAACAAAGTGTACCACAATACAAATGATTCGCCATTTGTTGGCGATGAGCTCGCTCGAGATTTTAATTGGTACATACGTGCAACTGCAAGTGTAAACTCGGCTTTACCTTTACCTTTCGCTGTTCGTTTTCCTAATTTTTCCTTGTTCTCACCCCTCGCCCTAAAATATGTCCTGATTAAGTTTGACGACTCAAGTTTGTAAAGTTCAAGAGCGCGACATTGTTGAACTTCAAGTTACCTACCTTTTATTAAGTAATTATTTACATTACGAAGTTACGTGACTTTCTTTCCTTCGGCACCGGGGCTAAGATGTCCGTATTGTGTGTTTTGTTGTACTCGTGTTACTTAATCCCTTCCTCCTAGTTTTAAAATTCCTTTTGGGAATATACTCATGCCTAACTGAACTTTACGTAGGGGGCCCAGGGTGGCCCATTCAAATCGGTCAGTATGGGAAAGTCTGGAACTATAAGACATACGAAGATTTGTTGTTAGGAACCATGTCATCGATTTTGATAATAAGGAAAATTGCATTTATAAATATGAAAAAAAAAACCTTTTTTTCTTATGATTTACACGATAAACACCTAGTAAAATAACCTAGTATAAGTGCGTGAAAACAATGATTTCCATTCATTTTAAACATCATGTTCCTTAGACATAATTAATGCTTAAGACCTACACAAACAATATCTGAATATAAATAGTGTACCTAAGTTTATTTTTTCAAAACAACCGGGTTCGATTCCCTAGCTAGGTACAGTTTTTTTTTCAAATGTATGAATGCTGTTTTTCTTTTTATAAGAATCGGTGACATGGTTCCTAAGAACAAATCTTCATATGTCTTATAGTTTCGGACCTTTCCATACTGACTGATTTGAATGGGCCACCCTGTATATTCTAAGTATGAGATTGATGACTAAATATTACGACGATGGTTAATTATATGATGAGGACGGCTGAAAAATACGTGCATACTACGCAAGGCACCTAAAAGTGTAGTAGTATTCCTACCAGTCCTACCCTATTTAGAACTAAATTTACTCATAAATCGGGTTGGGTACGCTTTTTTGCGGCCCTCTGTACAGAATAGTGTATTCCTTTACTGTGAAACTAGACACGCAAAATCATCGACAAGTAATAAGACAAGTAAGGGATAACTCACACTAGATCGTACCGGGCCATCAACACTTCAGCTTGAGTCGATCTGATGCTTTCACAGAAAATGCAGTGTCGGCCAGGGGCCTATTACTCGAAAGCTTGTATCTTGTAATACAAGCGGAAGTTCTTAACTATTTAATAATGTTAAAAAGGGACTTCCACATTTATTACAAGTTACAAGCGTTCGAGAAACGGGCCCCAACCTGGCCGTCTGCCCTCTAGCCGTGTCCACACGGTATAGTCTAGCTTAAATCATTTTTCCCCTCACTAGCTCGTAAAGCGCTCGTTTATCCTTTAATACGAACGGGTAAAAACGCATTTTTTCATTATTCACTTGTACTTGGAGCGTATAGTGCTCTCTGATCTGTGGTAGCGCGAAGTAGCATTCGTTTAACAGATAACAAAACGTAAAATGCTCATGGAAATCGTTCTATATTAATGATAATTAAATAATTTGTTTGAGAATTTAGTGTAAAATAAAAACTTTTATATAATAAATGATGATTTAACACATAAATCCTAAAATTCCATAAGTAACAATTGTTTTAGTGAATGATGATAAGATGACTAGATGCAATCACAAAACGCAGAAAATGTCAACGTCAACATTGTCAATGAATATTATAGGTTATAATCTTTATTTACCCACTCGAACACGCATAAAAAAATAGTACCTAAACTAAACAACTTTCAGAGTGTTCTGTTATAATTTTGTAAAAATAATGAATGAGAATGTTTTAATAATGCATTGGCATTGGTGTGCAACTACAGGAATGTGTTAAAATCGTGCTGCGTTTACTTTTTCGTGCTAAGTTTACTGCGACAAAATCTTGCATTAAATACATGATACGTTTCGAAAATTATCATCAGTAACGGGATGATGATTTTAATGTGAACAATAAGTACCTTGTTTGAGTTTCCTCGCTATAGTGAGGGGAAACGTTTTGTGTTACACACGGGTGTAAATGTATTTTACTTCTCGTATGTTAAAACACTCGCTGCGCTCAGGATTCTATTTTAGAACCACTCGCTTCGCTCGTAGAATCCTTTCGCTTGCTCGTGTTTCAATTTCATACTCGCGGGTAAAATACAACTTTGCACCCTTGTATAACAAATAACTATTTCGTCATTAAACTCATTAATGAATGAGCGATAATTGTTGTTTATGAAATAAGTATTTTAAGTGAGGTATATATTCTGCCCGAGTTACAACGATTTTAAAACACAAACGAAGTGAGATATTAAACCGACAAGTTTTATTCCACAGGAATATCATACAATATTATATTTTTTGAAATGCATTATGCGAGAGAAAAAAGATGATCTCGGCAGTACCAAAAAGAAAAAAAAAGTACTATCGAAATTCATTCCTGCATGCAGAAAAGTATCACCTTCTGTGCCTATCCCTACCCTTGAATAGCTCTTCCTTACGCCGCGTGGTCCGATCGGCTTGTTCGATCAATCGTGGTATTCGGACTACGAATATTCTTTTTTCACGCTGGATCGATCTAATGGGATTTTTAAGGGTTCAGGTAGTCCGATCAATCGGAAAAGCTTACTTTTTGAGCATAGGTATGCATTGTAAAGTTATTAATTATCCATTTTTACTTTCAGAATCCATCGCCCGCGTATCCGACACCAACTACAATGAAGTCTTCAACCACCACCTCCTCCGAGGTGCCCCAGTCGTTGTCACCGACGCGCACCACGACTGGGCCATCTCCCGAACCGAGCTCAACCTGACCAGCCTCATCAGCGGCGACGACCGGCTCCGGGACTCCGTTCCTTGCCGGATCCTCACTAATATAAGAATAGGGCGACAACCCATGGACTTAGAAGAGATAGTCTCTCGGATCACTAACACTAACATCCCCAGTTGGTTCGTCCATTTCCAAAACTGCGACATAAGAGCTGTTAAATCCTTTCGCATCCTCGCTCCTAGACCTTACTTCCTATCCCCTCACATCCCACCTTCGCACTTCAACTGGTTGTTGTTATCGAAAAACTACGATACGCATAGATATAAGTATCTGGAGCTGGATATTGGCTTGATAATAATGTCGCAGTTGAAGGGAAAATCTTGGCTGCAGTTGAAGCCTAGAGCACCTTGTGAAGAAGACTGTTTCACTCTCAATTTCGAGTTGAGTGAAGGAGAGACGTTGGTTCTTGGTAATTCGTTGTGGGAATTCGAGTATTTGCCCGGGAAAGGGGAAAATTTAGCAATGATCACTGAAACTGATTGGGTGGAGTCTTAATGCGCGATTTTTCTGTGTTGTAGCGTTTTTTTAAGCAGATGTTTTAAATTGCGGGAATGAAGTATGAAGTTGCTTTTGATTGTGCCAGTAAAGCCTGTAATGGTTAAAAATAACAGCAGTATAACGCCCGTACAAGTGTATACACTGTGCCAATATAGGTCAATCTAAGGGACACAGCTATGCGATGAAGCAAATCTGAGCGATAAAAAAATCCCATAGATTTTTAACGACGAATGCTAACACGTTCGACGCCGGTGACACGTATATGTGACCGAAAAAACTGTACTCCTATGCCAGTGTCACACATACGTGATCAAAGTAATCTTATTCTTATGCCACTAGCATCAATCAAGTTCTCACTCCTATGCCAGTGGCATAAAAATACGAACGTTTTTGACACAGTGCTGTGTCGCCGGCATAGGAGTAGAATCTTTTCGGTCACACATGCGTGTCACTGGCATAAGATTTCTATCATATAACTTCGATCGGCATAGTATTAGCACTTAGTGAAACAGTACCGGAGGCGAACGTGTTAAAGTTACATGTAATATTATCCCAACGTTGCGGGCATGTGAAAGTTTAAATGAATGGGTATATTTAAGCAGTATAACATCCTTTAGATGAGCCAACATTGGTCCAGTGAATAAAGGCTTTATAATGGATTTCTTACAGACTTTACAGTTGGTCAATGTACTTACAAAATATTGACAAAATGCGGGTAAACCGAACGGTATACTATTAAACATGTAAATGCACTAAACTTTCAATGTAGATTAACTGAAATACGTATAATTATAACCGTTTTCGAATAATATACATATGAAATCATTGCAGCGTATATAGACTGAATTGTTGATACATATCGACACATGTACCATTGCATCAGCATCACATACCATTTTGTACCTAATTCATATAATCGTAAGGTTTAATGGTAATTATTGGAGATTAATACCACGTTTATTCGGAATTGGCTCTATTTTAAAGACAAACGGGACTCGATTGCGTAAACTTAGGCACTGGTCTCACCGCGAGCTACTAAGCTATGAACTATGGGCTATAAACACCAACAAAAGATACGCACTCCCGTGTCTCTTATTTACACGGGAGTTCGTATCATTTGTTCGTGTTTATAGCCGATTTTCATACACGAACAAAAGATACGCACTCCCGTGTAAATAAGAGACACGGCGATACTCGCCATAGCTTAGTAGCTCGTGGTGAGACCAGTGCCTTAGGCACGTTGAATATTACGCTGACATTTCGCCGAAAATCGCCTGTAAGTTGTGGCACCGTCTAAATAGGGATAACGTTGAAATTTCATTCAACATGAGCGACAGAGACGCAGTTATCTGTTTGAATGGAAGAACAACATACACCTTTCATTCTAAAAAATAACTATTTCTCTGTTGGATTTATGTCATCTTGTTTGCAAATTGGTATATTCTACGATACCAAAGAAAATTTGTTTAACCTTTTGGACGCTAATGACTGATATATCGGCACCACAGTTTCAACGCCAAATACATACAGTAAGCCACGATCCAAAGAGCAATATAGACCTACATGCACGGGCGTAAAGTTCAAACTCTCTTTTGACTTGGTGATTGTCTGAATATCTTTATTATTTGACATGGCGTCAAAAAGGTTAATAATTGGGATTTATAATATACCTATACTTACATCAAAAGGCTTATGAAAGAAAAATAAACGTGGTAATTAATATTGGTAATGTTTATAGCAATAAAATTTTCTAACCCTGCGTTTCATCGTATATTCTGTGGCGATGAAAACTACTTGCCTACTATATTTAATGAACGATTATAAAATCCGTAAGTTAATATAGGAGCAGGTATCTTGCGTATCAATCGAGACTTAGATAATAATACAATTAAAATTGTTTGACTGTCAAACCGCAATGTAACATATCATAGGACTCGAACAATTGGTAATATAACAGCCACTCATTTGCTTTGAAATGTCCGTTGAGCTTTATTCCTATGTAAAATAAGAGTGACTGCTGATGGTAACAGATTACATTTATTTCAATATTTATAGAAATAACGCCCGATGGGACTGATCTCACCGCGAGCTACTAAGCTAGGAACTATCGGCTATAAACACGAGCAAAATATACGCACTCGCGTGTAAATAAAAGAGCTAGGTCTATGGTCTATGGTCGCTAATGCTCGGCGAGTATCGCCGTGTCTCTTTTATTTACACGGGAGTGCGTATCTTTTGTTCGTGTTTATAGCCGATAATTCATAGCTTAGTAGCTCGCTGTGAGACCAGTGCCTAACGACTCCTAGCTATCGATACATTTTATGTCATGTACGACTTCAGCATCATGTTCTCTTATTAATTATTACTCTACAGTTTTTTTTCTGCCCTCTAATGCAGAAGACAGACAAAAATGCATTTCATATTTGAACTCGCAGTCAAGCAAGATCAAAACCGGAGTAGCCATATATCGTCGGCTGACAAGCAAAACTCACTAAGTAACAAAACCTACTTGAAATAAAGCTCCTATCTCGGTTCTGATTTAATACTGACATAAGAGTTTGCTAAGAGTAGTGACAGTTTTTATAGTGAGTTTAGGTTGTCAGCCGACGATATGGTTTCGTATGCATTAAAGGGTTAAGTGCCTCAAGTTAACAAGCACTTGAAATGTTATTTTCATTTGTGCTTTTTATGCGTTAGTGCGAAGATCGATCGATGCGAAGTGTTTCTTTTTTTGGCAGGTCGTACGATACACATGCGAAAAGCAAATTCGTAACTCGTGACGATTTATAACACTCCCTTCGGTCGACTTTTAATTTATAGCCACTCGTATCGAAGTTAATTACTGTCGCCCTTGTATCGTAAAGCACTATTATCGGGCGCTTAAAAAGCAATTATACGCTAACAAGCGGTCTTATCGCTATAAGCGATCTCTTAACTCTTAAGTTCCTATATTAGGCCAAAATTACCGACTTGGTACTCAAGATATCTGCCCAAATCGTTATAAGGGTTCACACTACATTTGTAACTGCACGAAGTTAGAATTCGTTTTGATTGTGACGAAGTACCTCGTATTACATATTAATATATTATAATGTGAAGCAACTCGTGGTTTCTATTTCCCCGTTTTACGTAAGTTTATGGAACTATGCAAAGGTTAGTATCTGATTATCATAAACAGACATAATAAGAATTTCAATCGTGGTAACTGTTGTAGATAAAACAACTTAAGAAAATGACCTGGGTGCTTAGACAAGTTGCCAATCGCTAACGCTTAATCGTCAATCGTAAGCGAAAGGCAGCCAACTGTCTTTGTCACACTAATTTGAAAGAGCAAAAACGAAATTCGTATCTCGTGTCGATTTAAAACACATCGGTCGTGTTTTTAAACATCGCCACTCGTTTCGAATTTCATGTTTTTCGCACTTGTGTCGTAATGTACTATTTCATCACACTTGCTGTCTAAGCGCGCCATTGCTTGCGCGCGTAGCGGGAGTAATAGAAAAGTGATATTCCCTAGGGAGTAATAGAAATGTCAGTACGTCATTTAATAATATTATGTCTTAAAACTTATTTTTTTGTTGGCAAGTGTGATGAAAAACATTGTATGCATCACGGTAGGTAAGCGGAATACTAACTCGAGTCATAAAAGCCCTCCGCCTCACGGCGTCGGGCTTCTAACACTCTCGTTAGTAATTCCGTACTTACCTCCCTTGATGCACAATGTACTAATTCTAGTACAGATGGTGCCTTTTTTAAGCTCTAGTGCAAGAAGTGTGTCATTTTAAGTCAGGTCCAAAACTTCGGAGGGCCATCTGCACTAAAAAACGACGTACGAGACACGTGCAAAATCCATGGGTCCAAAAACATTATGAAAAAAAAAACATGAAACAAGAGGGCTTACTTTAAGTTTAAAATATACATAGTTACATTACGACACAAGTGCGAAGTCGTTTTTGCACGTGTCTCGTACAACGTGTTTGGTGCAGATGGTCCTCCGAAGTTTTGGACCTGACGTAAAATGACACACTTTTCGCACTAGAACCTAAAAAGGCACCATCAGCAGGCTTAGCACATGATTGGTGCGACAGTATGTCGCCGCGAGATATGTCTCCCGTCCTTCACTAGCTATATTAACAAAAGAGGGACGGATAGACTATCTCGCGGCGAGATACTGTCACGCCAATCATGTGCTAAGCGTACTGTACTAAAAAAACTGTTTCGAACATAATCGGCTCAACTATTTTGAATAACTACGGAACCCACCACAGTTCTTAAGCCTAAACATGCTCAGTATAGGGTTGTTTTTGTATCACTTATGTTTTTGTATGAAAGTTATTTTCACCAAGAAAAAGACAAAATACTAAAAACACATTTATTGACTAAATGCATACATTACGAATACTTTGGTTAATCAGTCTTCTCCTTGTGCAGCGGTTTTCCTCGCATCCACAGAAGCAGGGTCTTCAGGGACAGCACGACGGGGAACATTATCGGCAGGAACAGGGGAATGTAGATCGCGTATCTGGAAAGATGACGTTGCTTTTTAACCGGCTTCAAGAATGTAGGTTCCCAATTCGACCGAATTTTTTGCATGTATATCCCAACGTATAACAATTATAATTAAGAACGATTTCATACATTTTGTTCTTAATCATAATTCATTGGGTCGTCGTCCATTTGTATTTTACAAACTTTATACAATAGGTAATGCGAATATACTAAACTGTTTAACCATGGATAACATGGATTAATAATTAATAAAACCGTCCAAGCAGTATAGCTGTAGTAATCGAATTCGAAAGTTATTTACACAGGCAGATGTAATACAGGGAAATATAATGAAGCCTACTGGCTTCGTTGTATTTCCCTGTATATCAACCAAGGCTATACTGGGTGACATCGGAGTCGTGATCCAAACTGTGAGAAACGTGTTAGTGTAGGCCTCTGGCGGTCTCTATACCATCACCTACATATGCGGACTGACTTCTGACTGTCAGGTCACGGAACGGAACTACAATAAAACCAGCAAGAAAGGCTCTATACATGTTTGCGGCCTCCTGTAGGGCTCAACTAAACTCACTTCTCTTCATCAGGAAAGTACCTACAAGAACGCATCCTCTGTCCAGCGGTCTCCTGTCAGTCTCCTTGCGCTCGATGGTCTCTACAATACAGCTAATAATCTCAGAGGACTCCTGTAGGCCTTTACTCACTTCTGATCATCAGGGAAGTACAGCAGCGCCAACAAACTAGGGTCCATGAATGCGTTCTCAGCAGCGCGATGGGCGGCTAGGGAGCTCTTGTAGGCCTCCACCAGGTCCCCTCGAGCTAATAGGCCTCTGGCGGTCTCTATCCCGTCGACGGCTGCGTTGATGGACGCGCCTACTTCGTCGTTGATCACGATGTTGGAGATTTCACCTGAAATTCATAACAAATATACACTATACAGGGTGTTATCAAAATGGTGATACAAGATAATAAAGCATAAATCTATTAACACGTTCGCCTCCAGTACTGTTTCACTAAGTGCTAATATATGCCGATCGAAATTATCTGATAGAACTCCTATGCCATTGACACACATGTATGACTGAACAGATTGTACTCTTATGCCAGTGACACAGCATTTGTGTCAAAAACGTTCGTTTATCTATGGCACTGGTATACGAGGAAGAACTTGATTTATGCTAGTGGCATAAGAATAAGGTGACTCTGATCACGTATGTGTGTCACTGGCATAGGAATCAGATTTTGTTGGTCACACACGCTGTGTCACCGGCGTCGAACGTGTTTTACTATGCGACCAAATATGAAATCTCAAGAAAAAAATCGACGCTTCCATACATTTTGGTCAACCTATCTTAGCACATTTTAATGGAAGTGTCGGTTTTTTCTTGTGTTTTCATATTTGGTCCCATAGTAAAAGTTGTTCAAAATCAGTATTAGATTCATGTTTTATTATCTTGTATCACCATTTTGATAACACCCTGTATGTAATAACCCCATTATTCGTAAATGTCTTCTAACTTTACAAGCCGGCAAGTATCGGTCTTACCAATGTCTATGAGACCGAAAGGGACAAAAGTTACTTATACACGGTGCTCGTGAGCATTCCGAAAGATTTTAATTCTGAATTCCTGAGCACTCATATTTATGCAAATTTCATAGAAAATTTTAACAAAGGAGTGCTATGTTACAGCAAACCCTTCGAAGTAATTTCTCAGCATACTTTACCATACTATGCCCTATTCTTTGTACTTTATGATTAAATCAAGAAATAAGAAAGTCAAACAAGAAATAAGTATTTTTCATCGATTTCAAATCTTGCGTTATTTTTGGGACAACCTTTATAGACAAGGCGCACATATTGATAAAATGTCTACCCAAGCCTAGCGTTGAAAATGTCGGAAAAAAACAAAATGTTTTGAAAACAAAATGTTTTTTTCGGGAATGTATGAAAACTTTTTTTTTTTTTTTATACCACGTCGGTGGCAAACAAGCATACGGCCCGCCTGATGGAAAGCAGTCACCGTAGCCTATGGGCGCTTGCAACCCCAGGGGTGTCACATGCGCGTTGCCGACCCAATAAGAACTTGTACACTCCTCTTTTGAAGAACCCCATACTGTAGTCCAACGGGAAAACCTCGGCAGGGAGCTCATTCCACAGACGGACCGTCCGCGGGAGGAAGTTCCTCTGAAACCGCACGGTGCGCGAACATTTAGGTTGCAAGGTGTGAGGATGAGCGCCCAGTCGGTGGCGAGCGGTGCGATGATGAAAAGTGGACGTTGGCATCATGTCGAACAGTTCTTCAGAGCACAACCCATTGTACAGACGATAGAACACACATAAGGAGGCGAAGTCTCTCCTTAGACTTAAGGGTTCAATACCGCCTGTGAGTCTGGGATCGTCGACTATTCGGACAGCTCGTCTCTGAACCGAGTCAAAGGGTGCAAGCTGGTATACAGGTGCTCCTGCCCAGAGGTGACAGCAATACTCCATATGGGGTCTGACTTGCGACTTATATAACAGAAGTCTTTGCCCCGGAGTAAAGTATCCCCTCGCTTTATTGAGCACCCCGAGCTTTTTGGATGCCAGCGTAGCTTTTCCCTCTAGGTGACATCGGAATTGGACGTCGTTGGAAATGTCGACTCCGAGGATCCCAATACTCCCTGACATGGTAAGAGCTGTGTCTTGGAACTTTGGAGCCTAAATGGGGTTTTTTTAGCGGTAAACGCGCAAACTTGTGTCTTTGTGGGGTTGAACCTGACTAGGTTATCCCGACCCCATAACGAGACTCTAGATAAAGTGTTCTCGATGTCAGACACAAGTTTTCCGCGACTTTCCAGTACCACAGAGCGAGGGATATTAGCACGGCCTGTGTAAAAAGTATCCCCAGTACTGTCATCCGCATAGCAATGGAGGTCGCCGATAGACAACATGTCATTGATATGCAGAAGGAACAGCGTTGGGGATAGCACAGAGCCTTGCGGGACGCCAGCGTTTATGTCCATGCTATCAGAGCAGCTACCGTCTACTACGGCACGAATGCGTCTGCCGGACAAAAAGCTAGCAATCCATCTGCATAATCCCTCGGGCAGTCCATAAGATGACAACTTCGACAAAAGGCCCCTATGCCAGACCCGATCGAACGCCTTCGCTATATCTAGGCTGACTGCCAAAGCCTCGCCTTGACTCTCAATGGCTGATGCCCAGCGGTGAGTGAGGTACCTACACTAGAAGATCACCGGTAGAGCGACCGTGGCGAAAGCCATACTGGCGGTCGCTTATAAGATCGTGTTCTTCTAGGTAACCAAGGAGCTTAGCGTTAACTATACGCTCCATGACCTTAGAGAGAAGGGAGGTGATAGCGATAGGCCTATAATTCGATGGATCCGATCTGTCACCCTTTTTTGGAACTTCCTTTCTTTTCGTTTTTTACGGGTTTTTACAGAAATTATCAATGTCACTGTCACTCCTTGCCATCTGTTTCAATTGTCTTTTCCTCAGTGACATCGCGTTCTCATGGTATAAGCGAAAATGAGACCTAATTCACATTGGTTTAGAGTTGAAAATTAAAGTGGAAAATTTCATTGTTTTTTTTCGAAAAAATCAGGGAAAAAACGGGCTGTTTGGAAATAAACTGGATTTAATCCGGAAATTTTCAACGCTACCCAAGCCTACCCAATCAACAAACAATTTCGTATAATATACAGGGTTCAAGACTCACCTAGCAACTGCGCCAACGATTGCAACGTGTTTTCAGCCGAGGAGATCTGCTCCAAGACCCTCAGCCGCAGCAGGGCGTCCACCTCCCAGCGGCGCGGGGTCACTGACCTCAGCGGGTCCAGTTGCGCGTCCGGGATGTGAACCTGCGACACATTTGTATTTTGTACTTTTTTATTATGCCGTGTGGTGACGGCAGTAAGAATACATTTGTCACCACTCCAACTCCTCCTGCGGGTGTCGTAAGAGTCGACTAAGGAATTGAAGTGTCACTGACCATTCTACAAGAATGATGATGGGCAGCAGCGTCATCATAGTGGACACATTACTGCGATCGCCAATCCGCTTGCCCAGCGAGGCGATTATGGGCATTTACCTCCTAATGCATCTATGCGCATAGTTAATAGGAGAGGCCTGCGTCCAGCAGTGGACTAACATAGGCTGATGATGATGATGATGACTTTTTTATCAACTTTATACCCGCTTTCCACGGAGCGGAGCTTACTCATTAATTGCTCCGTTTCACGTTCATCGCTCGCTAAGGACTAGTATTCAGTTGACGGCTGCGAGTCACAGCAGCAGTGAAAGTTAAACGGACCCATTAATGACTCCGTTCCGCTCGCAGAGGAAATCGGGCCTTAGAATTTTAGTTGAATAAAACAAATGGTGGGTAGTTTGAAGAGTTAAGGGTATTAATCTTGTCTCTCTTATACAGGCTTTTTTGAAGAAAATTATATGATTAGTATCTTATAATTATCTCGCCTCTCATATGCGATATGCATCTTCGGGTATTCTTTTCTGGATATAATGCTTTGAATACTGCGTTAGGTGTTACAATACGAGGGGCTGTCAGTAGCTACCAAATTAGGCTATTTAAAGATTTAAACCATTCGATTTGTGTTTTTAGGTATCATAATTTTTACGTAGGCTTAATATGTAGAGATTAAGTGACTGACAGCAGTGACAGCTGATGAGATATCCGTTTATGGGGCAAGATCTGAGGGCGTACCGCAAACCACGTTCGACCTGTTGCCACTCTCGCACTCATGAATTCGTACATAAGTGTAACCGGGAGGCAACACGTCGATCATGATTCGCTAGGCTCTCTGTTTTTGTATGGCGACAAATCTTACTTCTATAGAATACAATACAAAAAATTTTGAGGACTGAATCGAGTGACGTGTTAGTTCCTGGAACGAATATACTGATAAAAGAAGCTCTTTTAAAATCTTACACACCAGGGCCACCTGTCCCTTCTCCTGGCACTCGGCCGGAGAGGGGTTAGCCAGCACCCCCCCCCTCCCCATTTTTGAGAACTAGTAGCGTAGTTTTCAAAGATAATTCTACCGCCAGGGGCTGTCAGAAGCTAAAATATTAGGCATTACCGATTGTTTCTCTATAAATCTGTCTTCTAATTGTTTAACAATAAATGCATGTCATACATACAGTCAAAGGCAAAATAAAGTGTGTATACAAATTCTCAAAAATATGTCCCAGAGCACTTTAAATCTGTGTAATGGGTCAAAATTCTTTTCGTTGTCTTGTTTCATACCACTCTGTCACGCTTTTAGTTGCTGTTTCGATTCAGTATATAAAAAAAAATCCGGTGCACTTGTATTTCATTTTCACGCTAGATTTTAATCCATACATCAAAAATTGGATATTACTTCATCTCATACAAAAATCACAACTGTGTCACGTTTTTTAGGGACACAAAATAAGACAACGAAAAGAATTTTGACCCTAATAAGCTCTTTTAAAGTCTCACCATATGTGGTATTCCCAGCAGTGGCCGCAGCTGCGCCGCGAAGGCCCCCATGACGCGCGGCACGTTGGGGGCCACCGGTCCCCCCTCCCGGCACTCGGCCGGGGAGGGGTTGGCTAACACCACGCCCCCCCATTTTGAGAACCCGTAGCGTAGTTTTAAAAGATAATTCTAAGAATGCTTTTAATACTGCGAGGGGCTGTCTCAAGCTACCATATTAAGCATTGCCAATCGTTTCTCTATAAATCTGTCTTCTAATAGTCTAACGATAAAACCATGTCATAGATACAGTGAAAGACAAAATAAGGTGTGTATACAAATTCTCAAAAATATGTCCCAGAGCGCTTTAAATCTGTGTAATGGGTCAAAATTATTTTCCTTGTCTTGTTTCATACCACTCTGTCACGCTTTTAGTTGCTGTTTCGATTCAGTATATAAAAAAAATCCGGTGCACTTGTATTTCATTTTCACGCTAGATTTTAATCCATACATCAAAAATTGGAAACATAACTTCATCTCATACAAAAACAACAACTGTGTCACGTTTTTTAGGGACACAAAGTAAGACAACGAAAAGAATTTTGACCCTAATAAGCTCTTTTAGTCTTACCATATGTGGTATCCCCAGCAGTGGCCGCAGCTGTGCCGCGAAGGCCCCCATGACGCGCGGCACGTTGGGGGCTACCGGTCCCTCCTCCCGGCACTCGGCCGGGGAGGGGTTGGCTAACACCACATCCCCCCATTTTGAGAACCCGTAGCGTAGTTTTAAAAGATAATTTAAAGAATGCTTTTTTTTAATACAGCGAGGGGCTCTCAGAAGCTACCATATTAGGCATTACCGACCGTTTCTCTATAAATCTGTCTTTTAATTGTCTAACGATAAATACATGTCATATATACAGTCAAAGGCAAAAGTGGAATTCTTTACCGGCACATGTGTTTCCGCATACCTATAAGTTGGGACTACTTGGGACCCTTTAAACGAAGCGTGAAGAAGCATCTAGCGGGCCAGCACGGCGGTGGCAAACGGACAGGTTACTGCTGGTCTCCTGTTCGTTGCCGCCGCGATTTGGGCTCTATTTTTCACTTACGATCAGGTGGAGTGGAGCCACTTTGTTGTGCCAACATAAAAAAAGGTGTGTATACAAATTCTCAAAAATATGTCCCAGTGCACTTTAAATCTGTGTAATAAGCTCTTTTAAAGTCTCACCATATGTGGTATTCCCAGTAGTGGCCGCAGCTGCGCCGCGAAGGCCCCCATGACGCGCGGCACGTTGGGGGCCACCTGTCCCCCCTCCCGGCACTCGGCCGGGGAGGGGTTGGCTAACACCACGCCCCCCCATTTAGGGGACATGAAGGCTTGGACGGGGGTTGGGACGCGGGTTTCTGAAATGGGTTGATTTTGATTTAAAAATGCATTAGTTATAAATTATAACTAATGCATTCGACATGAAAGGCATAAGGTCGGATTTAGCAATTTCTCTGACTTGTAAGTGTAACTTTAGGCTTTTGAGACAAGGTCGAATTTAGATATTTCTCATACCCACAGAACCGACCTAATGCCTCTCAGGTCGAGTCGAGTCTTAATTTCATTTTAGCGTTATAATATTATTATAACGCTAAAATGAAATTAAATATATCCTCGCTTTATTATTTTATTATTGTTTTAACCCTTAAATGCATGATCATGACAAAGATTAATTCAAATTTGAATTCTGACATGTTGTCAATAGAGTCGAGAACACATGATGCATATATTACATTACTATGCATTTAAAGTCATATTATGGGTGTCCAATGGATGCGGACAGCTCACGACCGATCTTTGTGGAACTCTCTGGGGGAGGCCTATGTCCAGCAGTGGACGTCAATTGGCTGATGATCATGATGCATTTAAGGGTCAATTGTAAGATTTGTAAGTGACCTACCACAAACAAATAATAAGGTAAAACGAAAAGTAGGTAAAAAACGTACGCATCGTATCGGACGATTGTGTTTACTAATATTTGGGTCATGGGTGCTTAGACAAATTGCCAATCGCTAACGCTTAATCGTCAATCGGAAACGAAAGGCAGCTAACTGTCTTTGTCGCACTAATATGAAAGAGTGACAGAGAGGGAAAATTACGATACGCTACTAAGCGTCAGCGATTGGCAACTTGGCTAACCATCCTGAACATGAGTGCTGAATGATGAAATTAATGAAAAGCAGCAGTGGATAGGCTGCAGCATCCTTTTACGATATTGCTGAGCAGTACACTGTGATCGCCAACCCGCCTGCCAAGCGTGGCGATTATATCCATATACGCCCCCCTAATGGCAAAAATAATCCGAACCTTTTGGAGATTCAGTTACCCAGACGATATAAAACCTAGACAAGGCATTAGAATAGCAATAATTGTAGCAATTGAACCAGGATAAGCCCTTAAACTGCGATCAGACGCACCAGTGGATGGGCAGCATCCTTGTGGTGTGGTACACTGCGATCGCCAACCCGCCTGCCAAGCATGGCGATTACGGCGAATCCCTAATGGAAAATCGCCTAATTTTGGAAATCATTGGAGAAAGCCTGGGCATAGTACGTTTTCCCGCTAAAATTATAAAAATAGTGAATTGTAGCAAAATGTCTTACCCTCATCGTATATGACAAGTGGTGCCCTCTCACAAGGAACTGCATACAACACTAAGTTGATGGTAGGTAGCTCCGACACGTGTGTGGCCGCCCGTTCTTCCAGCCGAGTTAATAGTAAGTGCAGGCGGTCTTTTTGGACGGCAAAATGGTGGCCATATTCGCTTGTATCTTTTACCTGGATCAATAAAAAAATATTAGGGTCGTTATAAATATTGGATGTCATATCATATACCAAAGAAAAACCGACCAAGATCACCAACGTCCGAGGTGGGGATCGAACCCACGTGTTTAGCTTTTGGGGGATGATGCCTGCACCCACTCAGTCTTATCAAAATATTTATTAATAATCAAAATATTTCGTTAATAAATCATTTGTGTTTTCACAATACGTTCAAGGAAAATTAAATTCAGTGAATTTATTCAACGATTCTTTGTGACTTTGGTAAAATAATTACTGAAAACAATTCTGTACGCACTTAAAAACATAACCGATAGTAGTAACATCAATTTCATTTAAATAACGAAAGCTGTGATAAATAATATTGATATGAAATGATGATAGGATATAAATTACCTCTTTAGGCTGAAAATCAAAGTCCAGTAGATACAGCCATTGCGACTTAAGTGTGAAGTTGTGGAGCACGCTTAGTTCGTCTACGAACGTGCCAATGTAATCTGCAAATAACAGTTCATACATTCAATAACAACACAATCAAGTACTGATGCGATACATTTAATTTTTTTTAGTACAGATGGTGCCTTTTTTAGGCTCTAGCACGAGAAGTGTGTCATTTTACGTCAGGTCCAAAACTTCGGAGGGCCATCTGCACTAAAAAACGTCGTACTAGACACGTGCAAAAACGAAATTCGTTACTCGCGTCGATTTAAAACACTATGTCGGTTGTGTTTTAAAACATCGCCACTCGTTTCGAATTTCATGTTTTTTGCACTTGTGTCGTGTCGTAATGTACTATTTTTTGTTAGGTACTTAGGTACCTAATTCTATTAGCAATTAAAGAAAAATAATACACTATCGGACAAATGAAATGCCACGCAACGTTAAAGTGCGGCAATTTATCGCACGGGATAATAAGGTATCTTATTACGTCACACCCTGGCATGTAAAAGAAAAAAAAAGATAAACGCTGAAGATCATGGGTTATGATCAGTCAGAGATCGGACAAATGTGCATCATTGCTCGCAATAATGTGGATATGACTCAAAAGTTGATTAAATGAATAATTTCTTGAAACGTTATTTCTAAGCTTTTAGGTGACTATTTACAAAGGCTTTCATAGTTACCGGTGTCAAATAAGTAATTTTCTAAGAATGATTAAACGATTAATTATTCAATCAACTTTGGAGTCATGTCCATATTATTGCGAACAATGACGCACATTTCTCCGATCTCTGGCTATGATTGGTATAGCGTTGGTGCCGTCACCAGCGCAGTAAGAATACAACTGTCACCATCCCAAATCCTCCCGCGGGTGTCGTAAGAGTCGACTAAGGGATTGAAGTGTCAATAAATATTCCTTTATAGAAGATTGATGATGGTCAGCAGCATTATCATAGTGGTAACATTACTGCGATCGCCGATCCGCTTGCCCAGCGTAGCGATTATGGGCATTTACCTCCTAATGCGTCTATACACACAGTTAACAGGAGAGGCTTACGTCAAGCAGTGGACTGAGATAAGCTGATGGTGTGTTACCTTCCATAGCCTCCCTAGCTGGGAATTGCAGCTTCGTCTTAGGAGAAGGTACGGCTACCGACAGTGTTACGTGATAACCAGCGCCGGGTGGGAACCTGGTCCGTCGCGCTTCGTCAGAGTCTGTGATGGCGCCTTGTAGGACTGATGTTTGGTATATCCAGCGTTTTAGGGCTTGGACGACCGTTGGGCCCGCTGTAAGAAAAGACAAGATATGATTGAAGTTTGTGGAGTCCGAGTCACACCGGATACTTGCGCGCGCGTAGAAAATGTTATAGACCGGTAGGCTTAGCACATGGTTGGTCGCGACAGTATGTCGCCGCGAGATAGATCTCCCGTCCTTTACTAGCTATATTAACAAAAGAGGGACGGACAGTCTATATCAGCCTTCATAGCCTAGTTGGTAGTGACCCTGCCTACGAAGCTGGAGGCTCCGGGTTCGAATCCCGGCGAGGGCATTATTTGTGTATTTATTTATCACAAATATCTGTTCCTTGGTCATGGCTGTCTATGTATTTAAGTATCTATATGTATCTATCTATTATTTATATCGTCGCCTGGTACACACAACACAAGCCTTACCGTGGGACTAGGTCGATTTGTGTAACAAGATGTCCCAAGATATTTATGTATTTAACTCGCGGCGAGATACTATCGCGCCAATCATGTGCTAAGCATACAGGGGCCTATTTCTCGAAAGCTTGTAACTTGTAATAGAAGCGGAAGTCCTTATCTAATTAATAGTGTCAAAAAGAGACTTCGACTTGTATTACAAGTTACAAGCTTTCGAGAAACGGACCCCAGTGATCGGAACTACGGGTGTAAAACTATAACGAAACTTAAAAATTTAGCCAAGAAAAATACGAATATTATTAAAAATGTGTATCCAATTTTATTGCTAATCTCGGAATCTTGAACTTACAATGTTTGGGGGGCGTGTAGATATGTATATTTTATGGATGTATGTATGTGCTCTTTCATGAAAATACAGATATTTACCAACGCCGGAGTTGAGATTTGAACCCACGTCCTCAGCTTTCGCAGCTGAAGCCTAAACCACTCGGCCACTCGAGCCCTTGTGAATTGTTCGCGCAGTCAATAAAGTTATAGTCCAACCTTCGTTGGTCTTAACTAGAGAAGATAATGACACATCATGAGGATTACCTGTACAATCAACTCTTCCCGCGGATGTCGTAAGAGTCAACTAAGGTATTGAAGTGTCATTGATCATTCATTTATTAAAGATACACACATAACTGCTTATACTTTTGCAGATCGTAACGGTCCGGAAAGACCGCAGGCGACAAACCATTCCCGAGTTTAGCTGTGCGAGACAGGAAATTTCTAGTAAAACGCACGGTTGATGACTGCCAAACATCTAAATGGTGATGGAAATGCTGCAAATTCAAAGTTGTAGCCCAACCTTCGTTAGAAGACCAACTAGAAAAGAAAATGGCACATCCTGAAGATTACCTTTGGAATCCCTGAAGAAGAGAACGCGGTCTCCACTCAACCAGGCCTGCTGGTAGAGCGGGGTCCTCTGCACCACGTAGAGGGTGTTGGGCCGGGACACATGCGCGTTGCCGACCTCTTCTAGGGCTTCTTGCTCGTCCGCTACGGACTCGAGCGTATTGCGAAGGGAGGCGGGGGACATTGTTTTTTTTAATGGAATAGGAGGTAAGCGAGCAGACGTATCGCCTTATCGTAAGCGATCACCGTTCCCCATGGACATCCGCAACACCCGTGGTATTACAAGTGCGTTGCCGACCTTTAAGGTGGGAATAAGCTATTTACTTGAAGGTTTTAAGATCGTAACGATCCGGAAAGACTACAAGCGACAAATCATTCCAGAGTTCAGCTGTACGAGGCAGGAAATTTCTAGAAAAACGCACGGTTGATGACTGCCAAACATCTAAATGATGAAAGTCAAAGTTATAGCCCAACCTCCGTTAGAAGACCAACTAGAGAAGGGAATGGCACTTCCTGAAGATTACCTTTGGAATCCCTAAAGAAGAGAACGCGATCTCCACTCAACCAGGCCTGCTGGTAGAGCGGGGTCCTCTGCACCACGTAGAGCGTGTTGGGCCGGGACACATGCGCGTTGCCGACCTCTTCTAGCGCCTCTTCTCTTCTCCTCTCTTCGAGCAGACGTATCGCCTGATCGTAAGCGATCACCGTCGCCCATGGACACCCGCAACACCCGTGATATTACAAGTGCGTTGCCGACCTTTAAGATGAGAATAAGCTATTTTCTTGAAGGTTTGAAGATCGTAACGGTCCGGAAAGACCGCAGGCGACAAATTATTCCCTAGTTTAGCTGAGCGAGGTGATGGAAATGATGCAAAGTGAACGTTATAGCCCAACCTTCGTTAGAAGACCAACTAGAGAAGAAAATGACACATCCTGAAGATTACCTTTGGAATCCCTAAAGAAGAGAACGCGATCTCCACTCAACCAGGCCTGCTGGTAGAGCGGGGTCCTCTGCACCACGTAGAGCATGTTGGGCCGGGACACATGCGCGTTGCCGACCTCTTCTAGCGCCTCTTGCTCGTCCGCTACGGACTCGAGCGTGTTGCGAAGGGAGTCGGAGAGGATGGTCTTGGTTACTTTGAGCTTTAGTGTGCCTGGAAATGTATAAGGGCCTGTTTCACAATCTCCAGTTAAAGCTATCTGTCAGATAAAAATAACACGCTCTCTTTATTCTTCCAGGTGAAAGAAAGAGATAGTGTTATTTTTTATCTGACAGATAGCTTTAACTGGAGATTGTGAAACAGGCCGTAAGTATGTTGAAATTATACGTCACATATTTTGTCACCGATTATAATAGTCAGAGCTCGGATTTTCCACGGCAAAACAAAACATTGTGTAGTAAATTAAAATAAATAAACAAATACTAATATGTATATTATTAATCTGTGTTCTATAGGATGATGATGACGATATTTATTTATTTACGCGCAACTATGATGCGATGATGTGTTCATGTGGCGCCAGAGATATATGATTTTTCTTCAAAACTCGACTTTGGAGAGGTGTAAGTATTATATTATTGACTACGAACAAATAAAACATGGAAGCCGCACGCCATATTAAATTGTCTTTCAAAAACGGTTTGAATTTTAGTTGACAAGTGTCACCCCATCTTCAATGCATCACGGTAACGAATGTCAATATCAACCTATAAACATTTATACCGCCATTTAAAAGTAGTTGTGATTGGTAAATCACAGTTTTGATTGGCTATATTCTATAAAAATTTGTCAAAGATGTTGCGCCGAAATATGCGCGGAGTTAAGAAAAGCGCTATGTCCGGCCCATTTTGGCACAATTGAACAATTGCTTTTGGGGGCATTTTTGAGCTGGCGTTAGGCGTCCATGTTCGCATGTGTGGTGTTGTTGTCGCAGATTATTGATAAAATATCAATCCCAAAAGCGATGTCTTACTCGAATCCTCAAAAGACTTCTCAATGAGACCAGCGATCTCCGACGCAGTTGCGTCGTCGTTCGCCATCACAGTCAACTCTGTAGCGATGGTGTGAGACAGCGAATCGAAAGACGCGATCTTGTCGTACGGGAGAGACACCCTGGAAAGATCGAAATGGTTCTATTCAGAATGGTTTTATATTTTCCTTGTATCTTTGTCTTAATGCATGCGTAGCCCTGCTATGTTATTCTTATACACCGTGTTTTTATTGATTTCCATTAAATTAAAGGGAAGCTTATTTAGGTCAAAAATGATCGATTTCTCTAAGAAACTAGTATCTTAACTCTTACTGTTATTGAGTTATTAAAAAAATAAGTTTAATGACTGAACAAGGTATTGCAACATTTGCAACCTTTATTACATCCTACTGTTACTTATTTTGACATGTGCCATCAGTGACCTGAGATCTTATTCTTAAGGTTCTCTCACACTTTCCATTTCAATTATTATGTATGAAAACGAAAAAAAATTTTTTTTACGAAATGAACAAAAGCCGATATACCAGGCAACTTCTATTAATGTCCCAAGTAACCTGTCCAATTTAAAACGGAAATCTATAAAAACACGGTGTATAGTTTTGTGACTAGTCACATAATTATATGTACAGAAAGTTAACGTTACCTAAACCTGATTTTCTATATTTTCAAAAGACTTCATAAAAAGGAGGAGGTTCTCAATTTGAATGTATGTTTTTTTGTAACTTCAGAACTTCCCACTGGGTGAACCTATTTTTATGATCATACCTGGGATAACTCGGGGCATTTATACGAAAGTGACGTAGCAAAATATTTTATCGACTAAAAATATATCGATGTTACTGTAAATGACAACATCAAAATGTTATTCGGCATAAATAAATATTAGGTACTTACTCTTAAATTAAAATAAAAAATAAGTTACGCGTTTATTTTAAATTAGTTTTCAAAATATACAATTAATATTAAAATATCAATATTTAAATTGTCATTTTGATTAAAATGACATCTGCATCTGGCCCGATATCAGATATGACATCGAACCTCTGTACTGTAATCGAAAATGTTCAATAAGCACATATTTTATTATAATTATATCGACATCTTTTTAATCGATATCAAATCCCTATAACTTGCCCCCAGTTATCCCAGGTATGTTTATGATTCATTTTTATTTGAAAGCTGATGCTCACCCATTGGTCCCATTTTAATTTGGTCCAGTTCTGACAAAGGCATCCATGAGAAAACCATATAAGTCTTAAATTTGCATTAAAACGCACGACAAATGGACGAATTACTGAATATCACGCCAACCGATTTCGATTTTTTTTAACCGATTTTAAAACAAACCGAGATGGTACCTTTGGCACCAAGTCGGGGTTTGATGAAGAGATCTTGGAGAAATCGATTAAAGTCGGTTTTTAACCATTTTTAATTAGGTAATTATTATATGTATTATATCTTATGAACAGAAAGCTCGACGCATGGGGTACTTCACAAATAAATATCAAAATGATAAGACTTCGGCCAAGATGACAAAGCGTAGGTTTTGGCGATTGTAGTAGAGTGATCCCGTAGGTACCGTAAGAGTCCTGAGTCCACCACCCATCATCACCGGACTGTCACCATTCATTTATTGAAGATTGACGACGGGTAACAGCATAATAGGGGACAATCTACTGTGATCGTCAATCCGCTTGCCCAGCGTGGCGAGTACGGGTATATATCTCTTAATGCCACAACTCTTAACGGCCACAGTCTCCTGGCCGTTGTTGCTGGGAGATGGGACGGTGCCCTAGTCAGGCACTGGACCTTTCAACATCTTAGCTTAAGTACTAACATAATTATTTAAGGCACGATTGTAACTAACACCGTATGGATTTAATTGTCCGAAATAAATGTATTTTTTTAATGCGCGTTGGTAATGAGTAGGTGTCGGAACTATGGGTGCAAACCTTGAACAAAACTTTAAAATTGACATATTGGAACACTTTAGCCATGAAAAATACGAATATTATTGAAAAATCTGTATCCAATTTTATTCCCTATCTCGGAATCTTCAACTTACAATGTGTGGGTGTGGAGATATCGTCGAGAATAGTGCAATATCGCGTAACTACCAAAGCAGATAGAGTTGAAATATCAAACTTGACACTCAAATTGACTCTAATTGAATTTGTTATTTACAGTGATCGGATTAGGTAGTGCCATTTCGGGTGAATGACCTTAAACATTATACTTAACATGGATAAGCCTCGGGATCCTGGGACTTATATTTTTTTACAGAACATTTTCTTGTTATGTCATAAATTGAAGAAACATGAAAAAATGAAAGAATTTTGTATTTTGTGGTGAATATCTTTTATTTGATGTTTTTATAGCTGCTACTAACAGTAGTAGAAATAAAACAATTATTAAAGAAAACTCTATGACTGCTCTACTTTAGACCACCAGAACCTCAGTCCAGTTAGTAGTTAACGAAATCAAAGTCCAGTGAGATCGGCCAAAAGAGTCCCTATAAGAGCGTCTCAAAGTCCGGTAAAGAAGTAAAAATGATTGATTAAACCAATCATTTAACTACGAGTGTGAAATTAACAACTGGAAAATCATTATTAAAGGCACACATTTTTTTTATTTATTAGGATATAATACTAAGTATACTAACTACATACATTTTTTATGATAGTATCGTAAAACCACATTGGTTTGTCTCGATACCTCCTCATATGACAAAATTAGCTATTGTGCAAAAATACCCTTAAAACCATGTTCGATAAGTACAATTTTTATCAATATCAAACTGAAAGTAAACAAAATAACTATAAAATTGTAAATTTTCGAACAAAAATTTTACTTTTCGTATTAAATGTCGGGCTTAGAAGTTATGTCCACACTAAGATAACGTACCGAAGTCCCGCGAAATGGCACTACCTAATCCGATCACTGGTTATTTACGCTGTATATGCACTATCCCCGACGATATAAATAAATAAATATCTTGGGACATGTTATACAAATCGACCTAGCCCCACGGTAAGCTCAATTAAGGCTTGTGATGTGGGTACCGGGCGACAATATATATAATAGATAGATACATATATTAGTCCGTGGGCTAGTCGGCCTGAAATTAGAAAACGGTATAATTTGGGGGTACCAAGTGTCCTTTTTACAGTAGTTAGACATATTCATAAGGATGTTAAAAAAGTATGATAGACATCTCAACGTGGTAGCTAATAGGCATACGGGCTATTTCAAGATTTCCGTTGTATGACAGGTATGGTTAAAATTAGGAGGTACAAATTTTCCTTTTCACGGCTGTTAGGTAAGCTTATAAAAACGTCAAAAATGCAAGATTGCCATTTATAAGTGCTACCTAACAAAAATGGGAGCCAATCAAAGATGGTGGATCTCAAGTTTTACAAAATCAAGTATATCTCGAGAACTATTAAATATATCTAATTACTCTCTTGAACGAAACTAAAGGCATATCTGTAAGCTTCATATTTTGCATATACACCATATTGCTAAAACCAACCAATAATTAATTATGACCAAATTTATGAAAATTTCGTGATTTTGATTTTTTTTGTGTCGTGTTTTTACATAGTAGTCATGACGCTAGAAAAATTAAATATTTTTTTAAAGATAGTGTATTTAATAAGCTTTAATTTGATGTATATAACTTGTTGGCGGTATTAAAAAAAAGACCCATAAAAATATTTAAATGAATTGTAGTCATAATCCACCGTATACTTAGTGATTTAAGAGGCGATGGAAGTGCCACTCGTAAATACCTTACTCGTAAATAGTGCTTATTTCAAATAACCAAGATTGAAAAACATAAAAAAATCGCCTCTTAAATCACTAAGTATACGGTGGATTATGACTACAATTCATTTAAATATTTTTTATGGGTCTTTTTTTTAATACCGCCAACAAGTTATATACATCAAATGAAAGCTTATTAAATACACTATCTTTAAAAAAATATTTAATTTTTCTAGCGTCATGACTACTATGTAAAAACACGACACAAAAAAAATCAAAATCACGAAATTTTCATAAATTTGGTCATAATTAATTATTGGTTGGTTTTAGCAATATGGTGTATATGCAAAATATGAAGCTTACAGATATGCCTTTAATTTTGTTCAAGAGAGTAATTAGATATATTTAATAGTTCTCGAGATATACTTGATTTTGTAAAACTTGAGATCCACCATTTTTGATTGGCCCCCATTTTTGTTAGGTAGCACTTATAAATAGCAATCTTGCATTTTTGACGTTTTTATAAGCTTACCTAACAGCCGTGAAAAGGAAAATTTGTACCTCCTAATTTTAACCATACCTGTCATATAACGGAAATCTTGAAATAACCCGTATGCCTATTAGCTACCACTTTGAGATGTCTATCATACTTTTTTAACATCCTTATGAATATGTCTAACTACTGTAAAAAGGACACTTGGTACCCCCAAATTATACCGTTTTCTAATTTCAGACCGACTAGCCCACGGACTATATATACTTACATACATACACAGCCACGACCAAGGAACAAATATTTGTGATAAATAAATACACAAATAATGCTCTCGCCGGGGTTCGAACCCGGAACCTCCAGCTTCGTAGGCAGGGTCACTACCAACTAGGCTACAGAGGCTGACAAAATCAGATATCTGATCTGAGGCTGATATGTATATTTTATGGGTGTATGTGCTTTGTCAAGTCCACTTCAGAAGTTTTGTTAAAGTTTTGCACGCATAGTTCCGACCCCTAG
Organism: Thaumatotibia leucotreta; assembly: GCA_025490895.1. Classification (NCBI taxonomy): domain Eukaryota; kingdom Metazoa; phylum Arthropoda; class Insecta; order Lepidoptera; family Tortricidae; genus Thaumatotibia; species Thaumatotibia leucotreta. Next base: position 27,084 of record JALPQI010011974.1, read on the forward strand.
TAATGAGAGAGGCTTATGCCCAGCAGTGGACTAAGACAGGTTTACATTTCGAGGAATGGATGTTAATGAAAAACATCCGATCATTGTCACGTGTCATATCACTTCTCTTGACCTTTCTTAGTGCCAAACCGAAGTGTCGATCGAGAGGACAAACTTTAAAGATAACCCCCGACACCAATTTTATGTGCATGCCGTATCTTAATATAAATATGTCTTAAATTAAGTAATTAAACGCAGTTGAAGGTTATGTAAATATTGACGTTTTGTTAATTATTATCCGAGCCCTTCAGATAAGTATTGGCTAGGATTTAGATAAGGGAGATATTGAGATAGTGATTTATCTATCTGCTTATATCGACGTTTGTAGCTCTAGTGAAAAAGAGTATAACTTGCAGGCCGTTTCGGAAAACGGTGTAAGAATACAATACAAGGCGAAGAAACTTGTTTAGTAAGATTTATACAGGGTTCTAAACATAAGTCTTGCACATCATCTCATGTCTTGAGTTGTTTATAGAGTTAGAAAAACGTATAACTGTTCACGGCGTATGCTTCAATTATACCTGTACATACTGATTTAGGTACAGTGTATGTAAGGTTCGTACTAACTCCGGAACCATTTTCTGTATAACTAACGATGTATTAAATTTATACCCTTTTTTACGAGCCTCGGGGAATTGTTTTCTTTCCACTAAGAGCCACAGAAATGGTAATTAGGTTTAAACAACTGAAATTATGCCGATTTTGGGATATGAGTTGATTACAACCAAATTTTTGTGTTACGATGTAAAATTTTGTATCTATAACAACTTGTGGCAAATAAAAAGAGCGATAAATTCAAATTTTCTATGACCAATCAACAATACACACCTACATCGTGTCATCATATCATTTTAAATTTGTATTTTTTTGCTGTCTTTATGATAAATTGATAATGGTACGGAACCCTTCGTGCGCCAGTCCGATTCGCACTTGGCAGGTTTTTTTTTATAATTAGAGTGGAAGCATTAAAATAAAACATACAACAAAATAAGATAAAACTTTTACCTCTTAGATCAAAAGATACGCACTCCCGTGGTCCCGTGTAAATAAAAGAGACGCGGCGATACTCGCCCAGCTAGCAGCTATCACCGCCGCGCCGGGCGAGTATCGAAGTGTCTCTTTTTTTACACGTTCATAGCCCATAGTTCATAGCTTAGTAGCTCATGGTGAGACGAGTGCCATAGGGATGTCCTTATCATCAGATATATCTGACGTCAGCGTCACAAATTAGATAGAGACGGTTGCTTTATCTCAGTCACGTTTCATGGCGCTCGACTTAAAACAACATAATTACATAATAATTCGCGTATCATTATTATTGCCATAACATTTCCCATAAACACGATAGCCATGGCATTGATAACCTCATGGTATTGCGTATATACAGTCGCCATTATACATATCGGAGCGGCTACGGTGCTCCAAAATATCTGAACATGAACTCAGGCTAAGGCCTGAGTAGACGCTCGAGGGGCGTCCGTTGGGGCGGGTAGCGGGCGTCCATGTTAAACAAATGCATACGTAAGGCTTGTTCACGAAATAAAGTAGCCATTGCTGTATAATTATTATTTTTTGTATGAGACCATATCTTAGTATGGGTGTTATTACAAAGAAGGGCTCTTTGCCTATCTTCTCGGATGCTGTGGTTGATATTTATATCAATTTCTCCATAATTATGGACTTTTATTTAAACTTCTCGATTTAAGTAGTGTTTCTTATTATTTTATCATTTTGGGTCATTTAGTTTCCCAATGGGTCTTAACTAAATTACAATAGCGATACTATAATAAACTGTGAATCTCGTGTCTAAAATTTTTATTAATTATTTCAAGACTAACAGTGTTGAAATTGTCTCGGTAGTTCGCACTTTTTTGGGCGTGAACTTTTGCATTAAGCATTATCTGAAGTTATTTTGATTTTCAGCGAACTATTTTGGATATTGGGTCATTAAACATAAAACAGAAGAACCAATTTACAGCCCCATGGCTGTTAGAACTACATGGGACTGTTGCGTAACAGTACAGACTGATTTTACTATGGCTACTTTATTTCGTGAACAAGCTTTATGCACGTGACCTGTCCCCAGTTTCACCACATTGACAAGTGCTACAATTGTAAATTTACTGTTTCACCAATCTAGGGCGTCTACAGACTACAGTTACCGCTTACCACCGGAAGGGCCGTGTGTTTGTTTGCCACCAACATGAAATGTGGTCCAGGAACTTTGATAAATCAGCAGTAAATAACTACTTTTTTGCGAAGCTAAATTACAATTGTCACAAAAAACACGACAATTGTAGCGAAATTCCGACATAAGCCGAACCTCATGTCAAGATTTAATGAAAATTGTACTAAACCTAGCGACAATTGTTACGGGCTTCGGAATATAAAAAGTAGTTTATTAACGATATAATAACGTTGTGATTTTTTTTTACCATTTATTTTCAAAACTACAATTTATGTACATAGATTAAATCTAACTAATCTACTTAACCTAACCTATATCTAATATTGGCCCTTGTGGCATTGTACCGAGGATGCTGGCGGCATTTCCTCGCTGTATCGCAATACTGATGCGTTGTGCGAGGAAGTCGCCAGCTCTTCTATAACGTTGTTAGTAATAATTTTAAGTTGGTGGCAAACAAGCACATGGACCGTCCGATAGTAAGCGATAGCCGTAGCCTAAGGAAGCCTGTGACTTCAGTAACAGTGATATTTTACAATTGTCACACTTGTAATTATGGTGCAGTAGGCCACTGAGTACACGCTGTTCAAACCCCTTGGACGCTCGAAGCGCCGCTACCCGCTCAGCCAGACGCGTCGCTCGACGCTCGCCACTCAGGCCTTACACTAAAGGCCCGGCCACGACATTGGTCTAAGGCGACCAGCGGCGAGCGAATCCATGAGTTGGAGCGGGATGCCGATATAGGTACGAGAGGGAGCACCATACGATTTCCGCTAAGCCGGTCGCCTTAGACCGATGCCGTGGCCGCGGCAATAGAGGCTTGCTCAGATATTTATGAGCACCCTGGACGCTCCTATATATCTGATTGCTAGTGTAGCTTATCAACCATGGTATACTATCGCTCCGTATCAGTACAAACGTGCAGAATTATATGACCCCTCGCTGAAAAAGATAATGTATGAAGCGAAGTGTCGAGATATTTTGGTGTTTATGTTGACCAGGTCATATCATGCGTTGACCGAGTGATTTTGACCAATATGGTCCGATTTGAACATGTGGAGAGTTGGTGATAGCATTATCATAAACACCATAAAATTTTACATACCTAAGCATTATTTTATTTTGTGGTCGAATTCACTTCTTTTTCCTTTTGTACTTTTTCTGCTCAGAATACTAGATCCTTTAATCTCTGTCCCTACAGAGAATGCACCTAATACAGACCGATTTCAATCAGTCAACGCGGCATGTACTTATAGCGACGCAGCGGAGACGCGGAGTGACACCGCCCTGGTGTAACGTCTAGTATTTAAGTACCTAAGGTGAATTATCTGAGCGTTTCAATCGGCTAATTTTGGTGGCATCATTTTTACCGAAGTTTCTAAACGTCTTAATGTTATACTTCGTCATTTGTACGTAGGATGCCCTGAAAATTTCGGAAATTTAATACTTAGGAACGTATATTTGACATGTGTTATACCTCTTTCTTACAAGCATAGTCTCATTATTCGAAAACGCTGGCCACTTAGAAAAAAAAAACAATGTCCGATTTTCAATTGTTTTTTAAAGTCGTTGAGTCGCTGGTGAAAATGGAGCTGTCCCGCGAAAGTTTTAGAGCAATGATTTATTATGACTTTAAAAGTGGATTAACACAACAACAATGTGGAGACCGATTAACTATTGCTTTTAGTAGTGAAGCACCTTCAAAGACGACCATATACAGGTGGTATTCGGAATTCCAACGTGGCCGTGTGTCTCTTGCGGATGACGTACGTGAGGGTCGACCGAAAACGGCCGTTACCGATCAAAACATCGATGTTGTTCGCCAACTGATAAAGGAAGATAGGCATGTTACATATCGGGAGATTCAGGAGACTTTAGGCATTGGAATGAGTCAGGTACAAGTTATTTTACAACAAGAGTTGGGCGTGCGGAAGTTATTTTCCCGGTGGATTCCTCACTTGTTATCTGACGACCAGAAAACGGTACGTGTCAATTGGTGCCGCAAAACTTTAAAAAGATTTAATGGAGGAAGCTCAAATGCCGTTTTTAGTATTGTGTCAGGTGACGAATCATGGATTTACGCATATGAGCCTGAATCGAAAAACCAATCTCGAGTTTGGGTTTACGAAGACGAACCGAAGCCGACAAAAGTTGTTCGTTCTCGCAGCACGATCAAAAAAATGGTAACCACGTTTGTCTCCAAATCGGGTCACGTGGCGACTATCGCTCTTGAAGATCGAAGAACTGTCAATGCTGATTGGTATATAGGCGTTTGTTTACCGATTGTTTTTGCTGAACTGCGAAAAACTAACCCTAACCGCCGTATTATACTACACCATGATAATGCCAGCCCTCACACCGCTCAGAAAACAGACGACTATCTGAAGGGCGAAAACGTCGAATTACTGGACCATCCTCCGTACAGCCCCGACCTAAGTCCCAACGATTTTTTTACTTTCCCGAAAATAAAGAATCGGTTGCGTGGTCAGCGTTTTCAGACCGCGGAAGAAGCAGTCGACGCTTATAAAATGGCCATTTTGTCAACCCCCACTTCAGACTTCAATAACTGTTTTAAAAACTGGTTTCAGAGAATGAAAAAGTGTATTAAACACAAGGAGAATACTTTGAAAAACAATAAAAGTACTTTTATTTCATTAAAATGCGTATTTTTTCCGATTCCCGAAACTTTCAGGGCAACCTACGTATAAGGTACCGTGCCTCCTTCAAATGACAAAGTAGCACATTAACGAATAGAAACTTCGGCACAAATGATGCCACCAAAATTAGGGTTTCACGCTCAGATATTCACCCAGCAACTCTAGTTCCACAATCCACATGGGGCAGTTACCTGTAGACCTCAGTGGTCTTCCACCACAGCGGGAGACCAATCACGATGAGGACGCCCACGAAGGATGCGCTTGCCCACATTCGACTCGACTCTGAAAATGATGATACATCTCGTATTACTTTTTACTGCTAACATTTCTGAATATTTCGATATGTGTAATAGGTATCGAACCTCAATACAAAGGTATAGTTAGCGGGTAGATTAGAATCCCTGTTATGAAAATTGTGCCTGAGTAAGGGATTTCTCTTGTATATGTACATACATAAATGACAACATTTCATATTTTTTAGTGTTAGTTTTTATGGTCTGTTTTGAAAGAAATCAATATTAAAAGAAACACGTATTTTTTTATTTCATAATAAAATTGCTATTTTGTAAAAATGCCTTTGTGTGAAAATGCCTTTTTAATACTACTTCGAGCAGAAAGAGCGTAAGTTACAAACGTCAAGAATCAGCTAAATGACGTCACAAGTGATGTTTCATACACATAACATAAGAAAACGCCGAAAAACGGTAACAAGTGTCAAACGTTACTGCCAAACACAAGTGACATTCCAAAAACAAGATTTTTTCGTTATAGTAGCAGCTCTGAATCAGCTATGTGACTTCCCCTTTAAACTATTTTTAAGATTTTTAACAAAAGTATTGCGAGAAAAAAATTAAAAAATATATTTTATGGTCTACATGCGTATATCTCGAAATGGTTTTCGATTTAGGGACATCGGAAATTTTGAAACGTTGTCAATAGTACCCTATTATGTAAGTACAACATATGTATACCACTCCAGTCATTAAAGATCAACTTAATAACAGGGCAATAGTAATATATACAGAGTCAAATAAAAAACGTATGTGGTACAAGATAATGAAATCTGATTTTTAAAAGTATTTGTGAGCGGTTTAGTAAAACCGTCTCACTTAACCGCTTGCCATAAGGGCGCTCAGGAATTGAATTCGTGTATAAGTAGAAGCCAATTTCGTCCTTATGGTAAGCGATGAAGTTGTAAGTAGTTACCACTTCCCACTTCGTTTCTTACCATAAGGCACTGGTCTCACCGCGAGCTACTAAAGGTGCAATTCAGACCAAGCGAGCATTCGCTACTGTATCCCCCACTCTACGAAATTCGATCGTTACACAAGACGTGATTCGTTGATTTCGTAGAGCGGGGGTCAGAATAGCGAATGCTCGTTTGGTCTGAATGCACCTTAAGCTATGAACTATGGGCTATAAACATAATAACTATAGCCGATAGTTCATAGCTTAGTAGCTCGCGGTGAGACCAGTGCCTAAGGAGGGAACACTCACATTTAATCACAGAAATATAAGGTCCTAATTTATTAGATGCAAATATTTTTACAGCTGATAGTACTCGGTCTCTGGAGTATATTAAACCGTGAAACATTATAGCTTCTACGATGTTTTTTGGAGAAAACGGAAAAACAAATTTGCTACGTAAAGACACCCTGTTTATGTGATTATTAAATGAAAACTCTTTGAACAGATTCTCGTACCTCTTTTACGTACCACTTAACTGGAACTGGCCACTTCACGTCGATAAATTAAATACTTGATTGTCAATGTCACGTTATATTCCTTTGGATTTTGTCGTTTGATGACATGCATGACAGACAGTTATTGTGACATGTGATAATGCACATGATGATTTTTTTTTAGACGAAATTATAATTTTTTTTTGTTAAGAAAATTAAATCAAAAATGTTACATGAAAAGATTTCTTAATTTATATTTAAAGTTAATTATTTTAATGTAAAGTATCATGTGTTAAAATAACTGCAACTAATAAATTAGGACCTTATATATAAAGCATTTACTACTAGCTGCTCTAATACCTACTACTATGTACAAGTAGAAGCATTCTCAAATAGCTCTTTAATAATATAATGTAAGCTTAAGTAATACCTATGATAGATTGCCCTTGTTTTAGAATAAGAACCGAATCATCATAACATAATTATGCGTCTGTTATTCATACGCATATCCCCTCAATGGTCAACTCTGTGAAATACCTATCATACTTAGTCACACTAAAATTCTAGAAATGGAAAATAGAGCAAGCGACATAAGGTGGAATGTACTAGTACCCAACACTGTACCAATACTCGTTATTACAGCTTGAGTTGCCATCGATAAGATAAAATCAACTACTAGTGCATTTAAACGATGATTAATGTATGTACCTTTAATGCTTCATATCCCAACTTTGAAATAAATAGCTTATATCTAAATTATTTGCATAATTTTAAGAAAGGCTGACGTTTATTAGGACTGAGTGTTAATATTTCCAATGTCCCAATATGTGACATTGAAACTTGTATTGAAGTTCCATCTATTGAGACTGCCAACAAAAGCACTCGACGCTTAAATACTCATACAATGGAGTTGACTAAGAAACTTGCAATTTTGAGAAATTTGATATTGTCATCATATAAAATAAATACTATTTAACAAAACTAACAAACTGCTCTCCCAAAACACATGACAATACTTTATGGAGATTTATATATGAGCAAAATATCGTGATTCTAATAAATATTCTCTCTTGATATCCCGCCTTCCCACGCTGCGCCGTCCAGTGCGTGGTCGCCACTCGAGAACACGCCGACCCCACCGGTCATCGGTCCTCCGGGCAATATGGCCAGCCCACTGCCACTTCAACCTGGCGATTCTTACCTTTCCAGGCCCCCCACAAGATGGAGCGACGACCTGGTAAAGGTTGCGGGTGTCCAATGGATGCGGACAGTTCACGACCGATCTTTGTGGAACTCTCTGGGGGAGGCCTATGTCCAGCAGTGGACGTCAATTGGCTGATGATGATGATGATGATGATATCCCGCCTCCCGCCTTATCAACTCTTGGCTTATAATATAACCGTTTATAGTCGCTTACTCAATTTGCGTTTCAGCGTCGAATACAAAGAATGTTTACAGATCTTCGTGTCCATTGTTATCTGAAGTTTCTTATGTCATAGGAGGAATGATTACACGGATCGGCTGCAGGTAAGTGTCGTCCATGGATACTTGCAAAAGAGGAATCACAACTGTTTTGCCATCCTATTAGTACAAGAGCACATCTATCACCACGCGCACGTTAGGGGTGAAGACACATTTATCAGACTGATACTACTACTAAACTGATATTTTCTATAGACAAAATGGGTAAGCATGCTGATAAATGTGTCTTCATCCTAGATGTGACTTCACCCTCAGTACACTCTGTTTGAAGGTTTGAAGATGGTATCATTCGTGAAACACTGCTGCCGATTTTACTATATTAATATAATTAATAAAAGCTGGTGGTTCATGATGGACACGCATTTACCATTTATCGTGCTACTTGTCACTTTCGTAATTGCATACTTGTCAAAACCGCACGGTAACAACGACAAACGAGTATCATAAGCCTACTGCTAGGACGGATAGTCTATGTCGTGCTAACTCTGCTAGTTTTAATCAAGTGCTAACTCTCCTGAGTAGGTATCAATTTTCCGAATAAACTTCCTCAGTAGAAAAATAAATGCATAGAAAAAACAATTGAACTTTGTCTCTAGTACGCAAAGCCGGTAAATTGGTTTCAATTCGCACTCGTGTGGGCACTTGACATACGACCCTATCATGACACGGCATGGCTGTGCGGCATTCCGTAGTTATATGCACCTTTTATACAGATCATTATAGTTACTCCTTATCAGGAAATAGCACGGTTCTGTAGTTATTCAAAAATGGCTGGGTCGATTATGTTCGAAATAGTTTTCTATTAAAATTAATCCTCTAAAATTTGGCTGGTGAATAAAAATCACCCTGTATATATTCATATCCATTTATTCATAAAATTAAAACACATACCTACATAGCGAAACTATTAAGGTTCCTGGTTTACTCTGGAACCCTAAAAAACACACTAGGAGGTAAAAAGAAAAGAGATTTCACACTAATAGTCAGCCTGACTTTCAGTACTATACTGGGAGGGGGTCCACAAAATGTGACATATCGTGACAGGGGGGAGGGAGGAGTTCCATGTTTGTGACGTCACATTCCTCACATACATGAACATGAAAGAGTGAACCCAAAATCCTTGCACGGAGGAAGAACAAGTTTTTAGTAAAAAATAAATATTATTGTTGATTTGCACTTCGTTAATTTATAAATAATTTTAACAAATAAAAACTTAGTTTCAAAGGGATGTTGTAATTTTTACTTTCCTAAACTAAAAATCTAAATGTGACGTCACACTAAGGGGGGAGGGTGAGGTTAATTGTGATGAAGTGTGACAAGGGGGGAGGGAGGGGTCAAAAAATCATGAAATTGGTGTGACGTAATTAATGGATGATCCCTATACTACGAACAAATAAAACATGGAAGCCGCACGCCATACTAAATTACCTTACAAAAACGGTCTTGAATTTTAGTTGACACGTGTCACCCCCTGTTCAATGCATCACGGTAATGAATTTGAATGTCAACCTATAAAAACTTAAACCGCCATTTAAAAATAATTGTGATTGGTCCATCAAAGTTTTGATTGGCGATATTCAATAAACATTTGTCAAAGATGTTGCGCCGAAATATGCGCGGTATCACGAAAAGCGCTATGTCCTGCCCATCTTGGCACAATTGAACAATTGGTTTTGGGGGCATTTTTGAGCTGGCGTTAGACGTCCATGTTATATGTACATATATGGTCGCAGTCCCTATAAGATGCACTTTGCGTATGACGAGAGACCGATGGAATCTAGCTAGCGGTGTTATCCGTATGCTTTACCTACACTAATCTTCTTATCGAATGATATGTACTATAAAATGATTAATTCATAATGACAATGGGCGCTTGTTACGACTTACAAGTCTTGAAAGCCATTTATATGAGACACAAGGTGCCACTTATTACTACTGATGTGACTCACAAAGACAACGATGTTATTTATTATAAACAACACTTCTAAGACCTTTTGTTTATGAATAGTATACTTATTAGTATAATGGGAGTCATATTCATTTCATATGACACTGGATGTACTTATGTCAGTGATACGAGCAGATAAGGGCTTGTCCATTAATCACGTCATACTGTATAGGGGGAGGGGGGAGTCAAGAAAAAATCACCAATTATCACCATACCCCTATGGTGATAATAGGGGGGGTCATCGGACAAATCACGTGTAATTTTTTGTTGCTCTTGAATCTGCAGAATAGCATTATAAGCCAGTAAAAAATCTTTACTTTTTTATAAAACACTTTTTAAATACTAAGTTTTACAACTTACCTCGTAGTTGGCAAAAAAGTACGTAAATTCAAGTGCTATTAAAAGGATTACTTAAGTTGGTAAAAAAATTACACGTCATATTGGCTAGGGGGGGGGGTCCAGAAAATATCACCAAATATCACCATGGGTCTCGAACAGTCGAAGACAAAATAAGGGGTATACAAAAACGTTCAAAAATATGTCCCAGTGCACTCTAATTCTGTGTAATAAGAACGTCGTAACATATTTATGAACGGATTCTTTCGATACTTATTTTTGCACTTGACTGAACAGGCCAAAATTGTATGACGCGATTAATGGACAAGCCCTAAACCATGTGAAATTACGGTAATACACAATTGCACATACGCATTATCATTTCTACTATCCCTATATCCTTAAGCGATTCTTACTTATGTATTTACAAATCAGTCACGGATATTTACATAGAAGAAATACTGAATTTTTTTTAATATGCGGCCGAAACACAAATAGTGAAAAACAAAAATGTTGGTACAAGCAACAAAAAATGTGACCACTTTTCGACTTTATTCAGTGGTGATAAAGTCGAAAAGTGGTAGGCCACATATTTTGTTTACTATACATAGGATACATCGAAAAATGATTCTCAAAATATATGACACAGTTGATTTTTTCCCTGCGTTTTTAAGTATAATTATTTATTTGAGATATCTCGGAAACGGCACTTATGGTTTCGACGAAATTTTATTATGTAGGGGGTGGGCAATCGTTCGAGTTAAGTCTTTTCCTTGGGAAAATGCGTGTTTTTGAGTTAACGAGCGATGCACGGTGTGCATGTGTTGTGACAGAAGCACAATGTTATGAAACTCGGTCCGGGAAAGCGGCGTAGGTATATGTATTTCAGTTACCCAAATTGACTATACAATCTTATTTAAATACTTATTGCGTCCGCGATCATACATAAGGTCGGAATTAAACCTGTACGTTTTTACGAAAATAGTAGAGACACAGCTATAATGGGAATGAGATGTGAATATCTCATTTCAGCTAATAGGTCCGGCTCTACAAGTTACGTAAGACCTTCCAGGTGTACGGCTGGCTTTAGGATACATAATTATTGTTTTTATTAAAATATTTCTTTATTGACAGAAAATAATAATAAAACACAGTGACATAAATTAAATATAAGGTCCCGCAAAACAGTTTTCACGGTTTGACAATCTCTTAACAGTGATAGGCATCCAGCCTATAACTAAGGAGTTACATATTATTCTACCATAATCTGCGAGGTAGAGTGACAGCAGTATGAATACATTTGTCACCACTCCAACTCTTCGTGGGTGTCGTAAGAGTCGACTAAAGAATTGAAGTGTCACTAAACATTAATTCATTGAAGATTGATGTACACGCTATTGCGATCGCCAATCCGCTTGCCCAGCATGGCATTATGGGCATTTACCTCCTAACGCGTCCATACCATACAGAATAGTTAGGTAATAGAAGCTTACAAGTATGTCCAGCCGTGGACTGAGATAGCCTGATGAATTATTGATGATGTGAATCTGTGACTACCCAATCGGGCAATACTAGTTTGACTAAGGCTGAACCGGTTTTGCCCAGGCTGCTCTCGTCACCAGTGTAGGTATACGATAACTTCGATAACAAATAAAAAACAAAAACTTGTAAGACAGTCCGTCACCGACCAACTCTACGTAGAGTCGTAGCATATGTAAGATTTGGTTATTACCGTAACTATGATTAATTTGTAGGTTACTTTTCGTGTTGGGAAAAATATTTGGCTATTCTATGTCTACAATGTGCCCATGAGGAAAGGGAAAAATGTTAACACAGGATTTCTGACCAAAGAAGTTAAAAATGTCTTATGATTCTTATGAAGTTTGCCGGATTCCGTTTAATTTAAGAGAAAATCAATCACGTGTCGCCGTTTTCTCTAGTTCTGTGGACATTTGCCTTATTACGACGATGCCAAAGCACGACGTCATTTATTATGTACTTAGTACTTACCATTTTCAAACAGACTTGAACTTATAAGTCGAAACTGGATTTGTGTGTTTATCTAAAAAGTTTGCAGCTTCTATTGTATAACTACGTGACAGTGATCTCTTTTAAGGGGCCACTCAGTATCGTATTTTTGAATTAGGAAAAAGTTATTTGGAGAAAAAATGTCGAAAAAACATTTTCATTAATGTATATATTTGGGCAACCGGTCCCGTATTAAGTCCAATTTTATTTTCGCGAAAAGTAATTTTTCTCCTAGTTTTCATAATCAGACTAATATTGAGAAACATCCGCAAAAATAGTTCTCACATTTGGGCGAACCACTCATACAAAAACAATATCTTTTTTCGGAAAAACAAATCTGCTTGGTTTTCCTGATCAGATTACGATAATAAATGGGAGCTGAAAAGGCATAAGAGAAAAAAAAAATTAAATTTAGGTTTTTAAATTGTTTTTTAATTAAAACTTTTATTATAATCTCCTTTTAGATGATTCTCATTCGTATATAATGTTTAAATTTTAAAAACACGTCTCTTCTTATAAAAGTCCTATTAAAATATGGAAAATTACCATAAAAACCAATGTAGGTTAATAATATTTGTTTCGCTTCGGACCATAAAGTGGATAAAATCTCATTGTTTGCTGTGGATTAAATAATTCAGTACGTAAAAGCATTGCACCAGACGAATTTAAGCAAGTTTTACTGTGGAGTTATCTAAGCTGATAACAGATTCCAGCGTTAATTCTGAATCATTTTCGTGTAAGTACTTAAATTTTATGTATCACGATGAAAGTTAACATGAAACGTCGTGTATTTTTTCCAGTGGAAATATTAAAAACAACATTTTTGAACACTACAGGTGTGCGTTATGTCGACTAAACTATCAACGACATGTGAAATTATTGTAGAAATAATGTATACCATACCATTCGACAGTAAGAAACAAAAAACTTAAAAACTTGCATTATTTCATGAGAACGTACTTTTAGAACACAATTTTGCTTTATCACCCACTTAAAACCTTAAACCTCGACTTCACATGCATTTGTAGTAAGTTTTGGATATTTATTAGTAATTAGTATTAACGTAAAAATATATCTGCGAACGACACGAACGTGTTTCACAATTGTGTCAAAGACGTCAGATGCTA
>JALPQI010011975.1:0-45276 GCA_025490895.1 Thaumatotibia leucotreta
TCCACGTATGCGAAATTAGTCGGAAACGAGTATAATGATGAAAATTGCTAAAAAAGTTGCCGCCATCTTGGATCTTAGAATGGACCCGAAAATCGGATTCCACGTATGCGAATAGTCGAAAACGAGTATAATGATGAAAATTGCTAAAAAAAAGTTGCCGCCATCTTGGATCTTAGAATGGACCCGAAAATCGGATTCCACGTATGTGAATTAGTCGGAAACGAGTATATGATGAAAATTGCTAAAAAAGTTGCCGCCATCTTGGATCTTAGAATGGACCCGAAAATCGGATTCCACGTATGCGAATAGTCGAAAACGAGTATAATGATGAAAATTGCTAAAAAAAAGTTGCCGCCATCTTGGATCTTAGAATGGACCCGAAAATCGGATTCCACGTATGTGAATTAGTCGGAAACGAGTATAATGATGAAAATTGCCTAAAAAAGTTGCCGCCATCTTGGATCTTAGAATGGACCCGAAATCGGATTCCACGTATGCGAATTAGTCGGAAACGAGTATAATGATGAAAATTGCTAAAAAAAGTTGCCGCCATCTTGGATCTTAGAATGGACCCGAAAATCGGATTCCACGTATGCGAATTAGTCGGAAACGAGTATAATGATGAAAATTGCTAAAAAAGTTGCCGCCATCTTGGATCTTAGAATGGACCCGAAAATCGAATTCCACGTATGCGAATTAGTCGGAAACGAGTATATGATGAAAATTGCTAAAAAAAGTTGCCGCCATCTTGGATCTTAGAATGGACCCGAAAATCGAATTCCACGTATGCGAATTAGTCAAAAACGAGTATAATGATGAAGATTGCAAAAAAAAGTTAAAAATATACTACATTTTCAGAATACGTTTTTAACATTCATGAAACTGCTAGGATGTCAGATATCAACTAGAATGACATATAAATCAAAAACAATTTCTTCGAGTAACAGTAACAAAATTACTTTGTAAGTAATGCAGATTACAGAAGTACTTGATTACGGTGGATTCAATATTACAGTAGCTGATTACAATACCGATCCCAAAGGAATGGATTACAGGCGTAACCATAGTACAGCATTACAGTAATTTTTATTATACTAGTAATTCATTACTGAGGAATCGTCATTACTGGAATGTAACCCTGTAATTAATTCCAAAAGGAATTGATTACGCCCAACTCTGACTTTTATACGTATCTGTCGTCATTTTTGAGATATTATTAAAACAAAATGGGTTTTGGGCGATACAGCTCACTTAGTTTCCGTGCCTTTTAATAGTACTCATTTTAAAGCTTATTTCAAGCACTACAAAATCCTTGTGTATTAGAATGCATAAAATGCATCTGCTCTTCGGTAGATGGCATTAACCACATCGATTTAATTTCAGACAAAATAAAAAACGGCTTTCATCTTTAATATCTAGCTTAATATTGCACTTAGAATACTTTATAAAAACTCAAATTGATCATTGTTTTACCTGCTACAATTTTGTACTTATAACATTTTCGATAAAACGTACATTTTTGGAGATATTGGCAAAAAAACGATGACAAACGTGAAAAAATTACGAATTTTCAATTGCCAATAACTTGAAAAGTATTGGATTTTTTGAAAAACTTTATAGATCATTTTTTGCTTAAAATTAGGCCTTCTATCGATATCCGAGATTATTTAGCAAAAAAAAAAAACGCCACCCCCGAGAAGGGTGGCAACCACCCCCAGGGTGGTTGCGGAGTTCGAATCATTTTCACTTTTGAAGTTAAGGGTAAGATGAACCTAATTCCAAAATTGTTTGCAATTCGGTTCACAGTAAAAAAAATCGGAGCATTAATGCTTCAATTACTGCACTATAAAGGTTGCACACTTTTGAAAGTAAGGCCAAAGCCCCATACATTACGAAAAAAATTACTGTGTTATAAATTAATCAAATATAGTAATTATAATACATAGTTTGTATTTTAATATTCGTACACAAATCGACCTAGTCACACGCTAAGCTCCATTAAGGCTTATTATGACTTACGAGTACTAAGAAACGAAATATATAATAAATAGATACCCAAAATATTTTCTTCAGTTACCGCGAGGATTACACATGAAATATAACTATGAAAACGGATAAACTCGCGTATATTAATTAACTTCAAAGTCATCCCGACGTTTCGAACACATTACAGGGTTCGTGGTCTGCGGGCGACTGACAATGGAGGAAATTTTATATATCTACCCCATCACAAATACACATAGTTACTTAAATGCATAGTAAACATCCATGACTACAGAACAAATATAGTTATGATCAAAGGGAATCGAGATTTGAACCCGGGACCTTTACGTACGCAAGGTCACTGCCAACCAGGTTACAAAGGCAGTTTGCCCTAAATAAGTTAAAACAATAAATTCTGAGTTCAATCGAATCCCACGCAAAAGCAAAGGAATATCATTTTAATTATAGAACATAATACAGAACAAAACATTTCTTGACTATCTAAAGCCACCCCGAGGATATAATGTAATATCTATTTATAAACGCATAAACTGAGCGCTCTGTATCACTCTATATAAAGGCTCCCTTCAAAGCTATTTTAAGATTACCTTATTTACCGACCTTATTCCAACGAGATAAAGTTTTAAATAAGGATCGAGTTGATACCAAACAAGGACACAGACCGCATTCTGCCGCGACGGCAAGCGACCGCTGTAAATGGTGTTAAATGAATTACACTTAAGTGTCAGATAGTACGATAATACTAAGAATACTAATAGTGTCCGATGAGAGTAGGCTAGTTTTCTGGTGATTTTAGAAGCTTTCATTATACTTGCAATGAACATTGCTCAAATGCTCATCTATTGAAATCGACATGTTTAGTTTTATCTAATAAAATTTTACGCGACCCGTATTTTTTGACCGAGAGTGTATTATGTAGCTGGATGAAATAGAAATATAAATTATTTTATTCGCAACATCCACAAAAAACCAGAATATATATCAACGAAAAATAATTTAGAAATAAAAGCGTGTACTATGCTACGAAATGGCCTCATCTCAGCATGTTGCTAGCGAGTGCCAGCGCTGGTCTTCCGATGAGGCCAGAAAATGACGACAGAAAGCACAGTCTTCGATAAACGCTTGTAAAATGTGTAATTTTTATCAGATAAATGTTAGCTCTGTCCTTTGTTTCTCATGTATTGAGAAAAGTATAGTATTAATTCGAGCTGACGGATACTTGTATCGTCATGTGAAATGATTACTTGTACATACTTGTCAGTTCAATCGCTCTATCAGATATATCGGGGCGGCAGCGGTCTAAAGGTGCGTTCAAACCAAAAAAGCATTCGCTATTCTAACCTCCCACTCTACGAAATTCGATCGTTAAACAAAACGTGATTGGTTGATTTCGTAGAGCGGGGGATAGAACAGCGAATGCTCTTCTGGTCTCAATGCACCGTAAAGCGATGACAACAGAAGGCCAGCTCAGATATTTGTGAGCACGGTGGCTACTCCCAATTATCCAGGTTCGGATCTAAGGGGGGGCAATGGGAACACTGCATGCCCCCCTCCCCCCTTGACATAGGATCTTGGTGTGGTTCTGGCATATTGATATATACATCATCATCATCAGGCTATGATAGTCCACTGCTGGACGTAGGCATCTCCTATTAACTATGCGTATAGACGCATTAGGAGGTAAATGCCAATTGCCAAGCGGATTGATGATCGCAGTAATGTGTCCACTATGATAACGCTGTTGCCCATCATGAATCTTTTATCAAATAATGGTCAGTGACACTTCAATCCCTTAATCGACTCTTACGACACCGGAAGGAGGAGTTGGTGTGGTGACAAATGTATTCTTACTGCCGTCACCACACGGCCAAAATATTGGTAAGTATATATGTTATGTAAACTTCGAAAGAAAATGACCCTCCCCCCCCCTGAAATCCTGGATCCGTGCCTACATATATCTGATTGCGACTGTACTCCTGGATATGAAGATGAAGCAATAACTGAATTAATATGACACAAGTAGGACGCGGATCGAGCTGTTTGTCTGTTTGTCCAACGAGCCCTCGATCTGAATAGCAAATCAAACTTTGTTATTTGCCGAGAAAGTGGAATTTCACAGAAAAACATGCAAAGAACGGAGCAATACATTTTCGCAGGGTACCAGTTCTGTTATTTATAGCACAAATTACGTAGGTACATACATTCGCCATCAGAGATACAGGGTGACATTTAGGTCGTGATGCAGGATCGAACAGGGTACTAGGGCCGGTCACGCTAAGCAACTTTAACTGCGGACACAACCAAGAAACCGCAAAAAATTCAAATTATGAGTTAATTGATACTTAACTATCAATTAACTCACAATTAGGAGATTTTTTTTCGCGATTTATTGGTTGTCTCCATGGTGAAAGTTGCTTAGCGTGACAGACCCTCCCTAGTACCCTGTTCACTTTTACTCCACGATGTCATGTCACAAATATCTGGTCCTCTACTATTCAGACTTTACGCCATGAGCGTTACAGTGCATGTACAAATATTTTTGACCACCGTAATCACTCCGATATATCTGAACGGTTTCATGACATTCCGCGACTAAGATTAAAAATGCAAACATGTGCTAAGTAATGCATTATGTATGTCGCAGCGCAGTATGATGCATCCGGCATATGCATGGAAAGCAAAGTAAAGGATGTCAATTTTAAAGATATCCTTCTCAAATAGAGTTTTTCTTAACATTCGCCATGGATCAGAGAGCTTTGGTTCCTTTTGGTAACCTAATCGTAGGATTTTGGCATGATACTAGATTTTACGAAACTTTTTCAAGCCACCTTTTCTTCCAACGCAGGGGATAAACCTTAGGGGTTTAGTTCGGTTACTTCTGGATGATTTTTTACCGAATAACGGTTAATATAAAATGAAGTTTCGTATGTAAGTTCCAAAAATTGGTACTTAAGAATAATCCCCAGTGTTTTCATTCCATGTTGTTTTAGATCTTTCCCTACCTCTGCTTCTTAAAAATGTTTCCTTTTATATTTTAACATTATCAATTTAACTATCATGTTATTTTTCCTCAAATGTGACCGTAATAAGATCGAATATCGATTCATTCTATTTTTCACTAAACATTGTTATATTTTGATACTTGAAGGGTCCACGGAAAAAAATTGCCAATGTCTAAAAAAATCAGGGCAAATTCACACTTTATTCTGTTAAAAGTAAGGTGGTTTTTCCTTCTGTAATTTGAATTGACTAGACATGTTCTTTCCGTGGACCTTTCACTTTGTCTACAATGTCTACTAACCTACGAAATCTTAGACATTTAACATCCATGTCTATTTTAAGCTGGCTTTGAGCGTCAAAACACGAAACCACTCGTTTTCATCAAATGTAATGTTGTTTAAACTCCTAGAACCGGTAATTGATATCACCCTGCTGGGCATGGAATTCGTACCGGTACAGTATAAATAAATTAGAAAGTGATTAAAAGCAGGCAAACTGGTTGGAGGTTGTCGAAGTTCCCTTGCACAGTCAACAAAAGAGATTTATCTACTTATTCACCTTATTCTGCGACCATATATAAAACATGGACGTCTAAAGGTGCGGTTAAACTAAAAGAGCATTCGCTGTTCTAACCTCCCACTCTACGAAATTCGATCGGTACACAAAACGTGATTGGTTGATTTCTTAGAACGTGCGCTAGAACAGCGAATGCTCTTGTGGTTTAAACGCACCTTAACGCCGGCTCAAAAATGCCCCCAAGAAAAATTGTTCAATTGTGCCAAGATGGACAGGACTTAGCACTTTTCTTAACACCGGGCATATTTCGGCGCAACATCTTTTACAAATGTTTATAAAATATAGCCAATCAAAACTTGAATGGACCAATTTTTAAATGGCGGTTAAGTTTTAATATGTTGATCAGCGACGGAATATTATATAGACGAAGCTTTACATACAAAAATGCCTTTAAATAATGGCCCCAGCCCCATTGACACTGACTGCTATCCCCTCTCCATAAATATGTCCGCGCACCTTAAAATTATATCCAATACGCAATTACGCGCTATTAAAAAAAAGTTGTGATTGGTTAATAAAAGTTTTGAACAGTTTTGATTCGGTAAGACAGAATTGTATGCGTCAAACCTCTTGCGCGGCGTTACCATATTATGACGTTGTCAAACCTTACAGGGATGATATTATGCAAGATGGAACCAATTCATATAAATATTATTTCGACCCGTATTTTTTGTTGAGATTATGCACGTCCATATTAAACAATAAGGTATATCCGTAATAAAGTATTTTTCAACACACTTGCTCGTAACGTAGGTATTATTGAACCGTTATTAGGCTCATAATCCAAGATATTAAACACGCGTGCTTTTTCATTACGTTATTGTTCTAGTGCGGTAATATCATAACCCGACCAAGTATATTTGCCAACATTTGCAAGTATTTTGTCATGTAGATGAAGCATTCGAATTTAACAGATTATGTTTATTTTTTAAATTGACCAAAGTGTTGACATGTGGCAAAAATAGCGGAATCCAGAATATTTTTTACAAAATACTAAATTTTTGTAAATAAATAAATAAAATATTTTTCATCACACTTGCTGTCTAAGCGCGCCATTGCTTGCGGGAGTAATAGAAAAGTGATATTCCCTAGGGAGTAATAGAAATGTCAGTACGTCATTTAATAATATTAATAACTTCTTAAAACTTATTTTTTTGTCGGCAAGTGTGATGAAAAACATTGTATGCATCAAGGGAGGTAAGTAAGCCCGACGCCGTTAGTAAAGTTATCGTATTTTTATTTTTTATGATAATCGTTAATGATTCGCAGTTTTTTTATATTGGCTGTTTGTCGATAGGATTGCTGCCTTACAAATTTGCGCACGTTTAAAACTTCCTTTAAGTCTTCCATTCTCTACCAGTCAACCGAATTCTCTACCAAACCGATTGATAACATTATTACCGATATTAGTACATTATAATACAAGTGCTAAGTTTTTTACGACGTTTTTCAACACACTTGTACTTTTTTACTAGCCAATAAAGTTTAAATAAATAAATAATTAAGGGATAGGTATAACAATCATGGTGTTTTCATTTGAAAAACTGTTCTTCGTAGGTGGGTATCTTAAGATCAAAATGATAATCATACGAATTCGGCATTTATTCGTTTCTAACAGACGTGCTGTTTCGTTAGATGCCTTATGAATAACCTTACACTTTTAATACTATTAGTAAAAGAACATACCTACATATAGACATAGGGGTCTATGTACATTGCGACTTATAATCGCGGGTTATTATCGCTGCGCGATGTCAAATACCATAAGTACTGGTCTCCTTTAATCATGCGACGACAACGAGACTACAGAGAGTGGGTAATAGTCGTAATACATACAAGCAAAGATTTTATTGTAATAGATACTATTTATTCTAATAGATGTATAAAGTCAAACAAGAAAGTGTGTCGCCGCTTTGTAGCGCCACCTAGGAAAGTATACATAAAATTTTTGACATACACCAACTAGACCTTCTTACCAGCAGCATTTAGAAAATTAGACAAAAGGTGGACGAATATTACGAATATGTAAAAAAACATATGTATACTTTGCTAGGTGGCGCTACAAAGCGACGGCATACTTTCTTGTTTAACTTTATACATCTATGAGAATAAATAAATATTTAATACAAGTAGAAAGATTACGAACTAAATCCAAAATTTAAATTATTTTTTTGTTTGAAAATAAAATTAATAGGTAGTTTACTTACTCATAGAAATGTTGCATAATCCTATCCCCAATATGTAACTCAGTAACAAAAAGACACAAGTTACTATGATATTAGTATAGAGATACGACATTTGGTTTAGCGTATTAGTCTATACAATAATCTGTTGCTTTAAATAATTATTTATCGTGTTCAGGATCAAACTTACGCAAACCAATGGTTCCCATCTTCTTTCTTGTGATCCTTGGAGTTGGATTTACACCATTTTACTGCACAAGACGGCATTTTACGGGGGTGTTTATTTTTATTATTATCTAGCAGCTGACATCCTATGTCACGGAAAATCTCTGTTGCACTAAAGCTGTCAAATTCAACCGCAGCACACTCAATCGTTCGCGGCACACTCGTCGTGGGGTCATTTTTGAGCTCGAGTCAGGCTTCTATTGTATCTCTAGTTCGTTGATGTTGATATTGAAATTCGTTACCGTGATGCATTGAAGAGGGGGTGACATTTGTCAACTAAAATTCAGGACCGCTTTTGAAAGGCAATTTAGTATGGTGTGGGGCTTCCATGTTTTATTTGTTCGTAGACCTTATTACAATGAAGTAAGATGAAAAGGTTGATAGGTAGATAGCTATGTAACCGCCCGTACCATAGAGGCTGTTTTAGTCTAAGCTTCGGCCCTAGCACATCTTGTTTGACAGCCTTGTAGCTGATACACATGTCTTTTGAATCAGTAGAATCAAAAAGAGACGTGCGGGCGCAACGAGGCCTCAAGATACTCTCAAATACAAGACGTGCTAGGACCGCTGTTGACGAAATACCATTGCTTTCCCAAATGTTCATCACGTGACGACGTCATTTTTCAAATAGAAACTCCCAGTTTAGACAGGGTGTAACAAAAATAACGTTGATGAGGTTCATCAGACCTTACTCATTAAAAAAAAAAACAAGAAGAAAACTATGGCTGTAGTGGCCGAGTGGTTTAGGCATCAGCCGCGAAAGGACGCGGGCTCAAATTCCTCCTCCGGCGTTGGTAATCTCGGTATTTTATGTTTGGTATGCGATACGACATCTAATATATAAGAAAATTATATTGAACTCGCGTAAAAATGGATGTTGCTGTATGGATCGGAAACGGAATATAAATTAAATATTGAGATTTTTCTCATAAAAATATAACCACGATTTTCATTACTCTGTATACACCGTGTTTTTATTGATTTCCGTTAAATTAAAGGGAAGCTTATTTAGATCAAAAATAATCAATTTGTCTAAGAAACTAGTACCTTAACTCTTACTGTTATTGAGTTATTAAAAAAATAAATTTAATGACTGAACAAGTGTATTGCAACCTTTATTACATCCTAATGAAACTTATTTTGACATGTGCCGTCAGTCACCTGAGATCTTATTCTTAAGGTTATCTCACACTTGCTATTTTAATTATTATGTATGAAAACGAAAAAAAAAATTTTTTACGAATTAAACAAAAGCGGATATACTAGGCAACTTCTATTAATGTCCCAAATAACCTGTCCTATTAAACGGAAATCAATTAAAACACGGTGTATATGTAGAAGCCTTTTGAAAGACGTCGTAACAATTGTTTTTACAAAAGGCACCAATTTATCATATTGAAATAACAGAAGTCAAATAATTTGGTTCACAATTATAATTAGGAGAACCGTGATGTAGTTTTCATATTACGACAAAATTAATTTGTTCATCAAAATACATGCCGTGATTGTTCGAAGCATTATTATACGGTCAAATTAGAATTCCACAGTAAATTCCTTTTAAGCAATAAATAATATAGGTACCGTTGAACGATTAATACATGGCCGATCAATAATCGAGCAATTAAGATCAAACGCGTGAAGGGCATTCAAATGTAATTCGTTTAGTTATAATAAAGTCAGCTATGTGACTCGGAGAAATACGAAATTGGTCGATAGGGTTTTAGAAAGTGAATATCGGTACAAAACAAATATCTCGTGAAGAGAAAAATGACTATCTTGGAACTTGAATCAGGGGTTTTCCACAATTGGCAGATCCCTGACAAACAAACAAACTACAGCTTTATCCAATGAGCCTTCCATCCTTTGTCAGCCTAGGTAGTGCCTGCCCTGCCTACAAAGCTGGAGGTTCCGGGTTCGAACCCCGGCGAGGGCATTATTTGTGTATTTATTTATAACAAATATTTGTTCCTTGGTCATGGCTGTCTATGTATTTAAGTATCTATATGAATCTATCAATAATATATATCGTCGCCTGGTACACACATCACAAGCCTTAATTGAGCTTACCGTGGGACTAGGTCGATTTGTGTAAGATGTCAGCCTCTGTAGCCTAGTTGGTAGTGACCCTGCCTACGAAGCTGAAGGTTCCGGGTTCGAATCCCGGCGAGGGCATTCTTTGTGTATTTATTTATCACAAATGTTTGTTCCTTGGTCGTGGCTGTGTATGTATCTAAGTATCTATACGTATCTATCTATTATATATGTATATCGTCGCCTGGTACCCACATCACAAGCCTTAATTGAGCTTACCGTGGGACTAGGTTGATTTGTGTAAGATGTCCCAAAATATTTATTTATTTATTTATGTCCCAAGATATTTATTTATTTATTTAATGATGAAGCTGTAGCTTTCAACTATCAAACGGTAGAGACAGGTTTATCATTGAGGTAGAGTGGTGAGTATCACGTTGGGCAAGCTGGTTGGCGTTAGCGTCCTATCTGTTGCCCATCAACAGTCTTAAATAAATATATGGCCAGTGACAGTTCGATGCATTAGTCTACACTTACGACATCCACGGGAAAAGTTGGGGCGTAAATGTATTCTTACTTCCGTCACCACGCCCACAAATTCATCAGTTCATTCCAAATATGTTTACTTTCTTCACCAGGGAGAAGTTTATTTTCATTTAACTATGTACAAAATACACTTTCCTAACATCATCTTACAAACATCTGCTTACCATATTAGTTAGAACCTTGTCAACATGTTTATCTCACAATAACGGTCACGTTGACAATGCCTTTTCAAATCGTAATTTGAAAATTTTACGGCAAGCAATAAAATCCAGCTTGTCACACTGTTGTCCTAAACGTTTGTCTCACTATGTAGCTACACCTGAATAAAATAAAGTACTGTAGAATATTATTGTACAAAAATATTAGCGAAGGAATAAATAAGAGCGTGTGACATAATTTTGCGGCCTTCGTTCTTTATAATATTTATTATAATGTATAATTATATTGCTGGTAACTACCTAAATAAAGTTTCATTCATTCGTTCACATGTTACAGAAATAGTTGGCGATTTATCTTCGTCACTCCCACCATACAATATCTTCCCACGTTCATTCACGATTCAAACAATAGCATTTTCTGAGAGTCAATCTGGTAGCTTTTGCTTATACATGAGGAACACATTCAAGGGGGTTTTATACTTGTATAATTATTACTGTTTTTCCTACTTTTCTCAAATTTTTACTAAGCTTCTCGTACTCCGAGTTTTGCCTGTGTTATACGTAAAGAAGAAAAAAAATCTAATCACGTCCCAATCCTCGTCCTTTGTCGTTGCACCTATAATGTCTATTGATCTTGACATGTTATTTGTTATTAACATCAGTGCCGGATTTACCAGTAGGCCAAGTAGGCCATGGCCTAGAGCGGCAGATTTTAGGGGCGGCAGATTTGGCGTCAATTTTTTTTTGTGTCGTTAAAATAATTCGCCGGATTTTACAAACAGCAGATTAGAAGCGAACTTTATTAAACTTCGGCCGTGGCGGCAGAATTATACAGGGTGGAAGGGACCGAATCTACCAACCATTACGATGAACGTAGTACCAACATCGAAATATTTATAAAAAATTTATCCTCTCGTACAAAGTGAATGTTTAGTAGAGTTCAATAGCATGAATAAGTTAATTTTAACCTACATACTCGTACTGTGACGTTGATACAGTGGTAGATTAGAGTTTATACGAAGAGACTAGGGTTGTGCTTTGTATGAAAATTAATAACAATATGCAACTCTACCCTTACCACACAAACTCTAGAAGCGAAACAAAGCGAAATATATTGATTTAAACTTTCACGATTATCACTCATATTTTAATGAAAAACGGGTCTTAATCGTGTAAGTTTACGTTCAATTTTATCCTGACGTTTCGGGCATGACGTCACTCACACCCGTGGTCGCAGGCAAACTGGCGAGAAAATGTATCAACACCTTCGAGCTGCGCGGGTTTTTCGAACTACCCTACCAAATATGACTACCAGATGGAAAAAATTGTTCCCATTTGGTAGCTGGCTACAAGGTGGGAATATACGTTTCTTATTTCGAAGCTAGCTACCAAATATGGCTACCAGATGGGATCAAAATCTGAAAAACAGTAATTGTAATGTTCAATAATTAAAAATAAATCTGGACACAATGAAACCTTCTAATCAATTGCAATTACGTTTTTTTTATATTATTTATAGTGCGCTCACAGACGACATTTCAGTATTTTTTACAATTATACAACAAGCATAATTTAAAAAAGTTAGCTGATAATTAACAATTAAAGGAACAGTAAAAAAAAAGTCGCATATACCTATTAATGTACCTAATGGAATTTAAAACGTGCGTTTCAGCGCTTTCTTCTTTGCAAACTGGCAAACTTAAGATATAATGCTGTATTTCGATGAAATTAGTTTAACAGTGGGTTGTGGCCGCTGTGGGTGTTCGCGGGTAACCAACCAATTTATGTAGCTTAGGATCTTATCCACCTTTAGAGACTTCATGATTTTATGAGCATTTGTTGGTACCTACTTTAGTAGGCGATTGTTCACCTAATATGGCCGACATATTTAAGCCGATTTTAGCCCCCTTGTATTCCGCCCTTACATTTTTAATACGTCATCACTTCAACCATAGGACGTCCACTGCTGGACATAGGCCTCCTCAATAGTCCTTTGGCCGGATGGATGCGACCTGCATCCACCGCGTCCCCGCAACTCTAACCAGGTCGTCTGACCACCTTGCGGGTGGACGTCCCACGCTGCGTTTGCCAGTACGTGTTCTCCACTCGAGTACCTTCTTGCCCCAAT
Source organism: Thaumatotibia leucotreta (assembly GCA_025490895.1). NCBI lineage: Eukaryota > Metazoa > Arthropoda > Insecta > Lepidoptera > Tortricidae > Thaumatotibia > Thaumatotibia leucotreta. The sequence continues at coordinate 12,852 of JALPQI010011975.1, forward strand.
GGCCATCGGTACTTCGAGAAATGTGCCCTGCCCATTGCCACTTCAACTTGCTTACCCGATATGTTATGTCGGTAACCATCGTTCGCTTCCGGATCTCCTCATTCGTGATCCGGTCTCGCAGAGTGATTCCGAGCATAGCTCTCTCCATAGCTCGCTGAGTGACTCTGAGTAATATTAATTAATAAATAATAATTCAAAGTAAATTAGTACCTACATTGTATATATTGCAGTTTAGAAAATGCCTGACAGCTACCAAACCAGGCTACAAGATGGGACTAAAAGTTGTTTTCTATAATTTTTAATTATCAGATAACTTTAAAGCCAAATAATATTTTCTGGTTTAATTGTAACATGGATTGATTTGTTGTTAGCGAGTGGGCGTAGTAAAAATAATTTTAATTAACTATAAAAACCGAGTTGAAATTTATTAAATGGTTTAATTAGGCTCAGACTGATTTTTTATTTTTGATTGTTAGAACTTCTTTATTTTCTCAATTTAAGGACGGCTATCTAGAGTTTGTGTGGTAAGAAGGGTAGAGTCGTATATTATTATTAATTTCCATACAAAGTACAACCCCAGTCTCTTCGCATAAACTCTATACATATAATCTACCACTGTATCGGTCACTGTAGTTGGCTAGGACTCTAGGAGTCCATCCCTCAACTGTCATACCAGCTAAAAGTTCGCGTACTGTACAAAGTAAGAGAAGGCCTGCTCGAAATTTATACTTCGCGAATTTCGTAGTTCGCGGTAGGATTTCTTTTCCTGCCACGAACAGTACGCACACACTGCTGTGAAATGAAATACCTGTCAGTGTCCAAGTGTTCCTAAACGACTGATGTACGAAGCTTTTTACGTTTCGACTTTCTTCGTAATTTTCCTAACAAATTATTCAAATTAGGACAGTGGATAGGGGCGGCAAAATATAAATGGCCTACAGGCGGCAAATTCCTAAATCCGGCACTGATTAACATGTTGAACACCACGTCACCCACCGGTGAGCCATCACGATATTCACGATATACCCACAGGGGCACAGTAAAATCAAGTAATACGCTATTTTTACAAATATTTAGCATATTTAGCATTATAGATTAGAAAATACTAGATTAAAAATACTAGATTAAAAGACACTTGAAAAATATTTTGCAGGAAACATCGTCGCTATACTTTTTCAACCTCGTATCTGCAACACTCACTTGTTGTAAAACCACCCGTATTCCGAGCGGAAGAAAGGTGACATTTCTATGAATTAATTGCTGTAGATCCGATGTTATACCCACAATATGTAGCGTGGCAACAGCAACCATAGATAATTTACTTATAAACGATTTTTTTACACTAGTTTGATTCATAATTTGATACCAATATATAAATTTCAATGAAAATTGTTTTTTGAACAAATAATTGTTTGATCATTGAAAAATAAATGAAAATTATTGAAAATCTCTAAAATTCTATTTACCTAATGAAAAAAACATTGTTTATTTTTTCCTTATTACATGATGAAAAAACTGTCGCTGGTCAAAGCATGTTTAATTGTTTATTCTAGGAATATGCAGAGCAGAATGACCAAAAATTTATAACAAAACATGGGTGAAATAAAACTATGAAAACGAATTAAACTCGCGAATATTTTATAGGTAGTATTCGAAACGTCGGGATGAAGTTAAATTTAATTAATAAATATACACGAGTTTATCCGTTGTCATAGTTTTATTTCATGTGTAATCCTCGCCGTAACCGAAGAAAATATTAAAAACAATAGGTATCAAAATATACAAAAAATATAAAAAGATATAAAAGTATTTCGAAAAGGCTTCTGTCATAAGCATAAGTCGGTGCGTCGTGCACACTTATGTTAAAAAACGAACTGTAGTACTACAGACCACAAACGTGACATATAAATAACATAATAAAATGTAACTAACTAACCACAAACACTTGTATGCAGCTTCGATACTCGTAAATTGTTATGATGTCAAATGTTATCTGCTGCGTTTGACCCGCGTAATATAAATAGAATTTATTGACTGTCTGATAAGAGCCATAACAGTCCTGTTGCTATCAGATATATCGTATCGTCCGGATTGCTCAAAAATATCTGAACACGCTTCTATCGTAATGACAATAAAGACGACTTCAGATATTTTTGAATCCTCGTGACGCTAAGATATATCTGATGGCGCCTACAATCTTAACTCCAGAAGAACTTAAGCGCCAGGATATTAAGAACTTAATACTACATTCTAAAAAGTATCTAGGAATAGATAGCTCAAACAATCGACTGAGTAAGGCACTAGTAAAACAAAGGTGTAACTGCTACTTATGTTCGATGTAAAGATGTCTTTTTGAAATTAGAAACATAAATGGAGCAAGCGGACTCAGATTTACGGAAAATTCCGTGACACTTGAGGGTAAGTCATCATTTGGTAATAGTCTTTGATCATTTATGAAACCTAATGATGCATTCAGACCAAACGAGCATTCGCTATTCTATCCCCCACTCTACGAAATCAACGAATCACGTTTTGTGTAACAATCGAATTTCGAAGAGTAGGGGGTTAGAATAGCGAATGCTCGTTTGGTCTGAATGCATCTTGAGAAGATTGCGATGAGGTTGAGATATGTGTGCACGCGCAATTCATTGCTGCAAGTTTTGATACGCAACTAGTTACAGTTGAGAGTGAGTTGCAAATGTCTGCATATCTTTCTTGTATAGCTTTGATTCAATATTTGCAGGGTGTAAAGCTGCAGTCTGTATTATGTATGAACATAGGCATCAAAATATGTCAATTTAATAGCCTAAAAACTATGGCGACCTCTTTAATGAACTCAAATGGTTGAATTGATTGAATCCTTAACAAATGAATTTGGCATTGTTTAAAATTAAAAACGAGGTAATCTCCTCTATCAATATACATACCGTTTCACTGTAACTTAATTCCTATTGAGCTTTAAACCTAAAACGCTATGTGGATCTATTTCGTTTGTCGACTCGGAAACGATTCGAATCGTAAATAACTTTAAATAAGTGAGCTAAGCAAAATTGGATTTGTATTACTCACGTAGAATGGTGCCAACTGCTCTACGTGCTGAGTGTAACTTACCTGAAATGAAAAATACGGCTTTAGTGTGAAGTTGATAACCGGGAAACATTGAGAGACATGGAGTCATATATCAAGGGCTGATTGATACAATACAGAGAAAGAGGTATATTTATTTTCCGTGTATTGATACTGGTGCGTGATTACCACGCACCAGTATCAATGAGGCTGCATACAAGTGTTTGTGGTTAGTTAGTTACCAGTATCAATATAATTATATTTGCATTAGGTGTTTTCAAGAACATTTAGAATTGCTAATTTTATATGCAGTTACGTATACCTAGGCTAAACAGTACAATAACTTTATTAGATGTGCATGGAAGAGGGAGTGGTAGGATGCAAACAACCTGTAGGCTTAGCACATGATTGATGCGACAATATGTCGCCGCGAGGTAGACTATCCGTCCCTCTTTTATTAATATAGTTAGTAAAAGACCGGAAATCTATCTCGCAGCGACAAACTGTCGCACCAATCATGTGCTAAGCGTCCTGGATGACGAATGTTCAGTGAGACATGATAGAGCTCGATCTAGTCCACAACGACGCTTATCAGCGGAGCAAGTTGCGCCTAAAGATTAAGAAAGCCGACCCCGAGTAACGGGAAGTGGCGAGGAGAAAGAAGAAGAAGAATAATGATATATTGGTAAAGGAGATTAATGTTATTTTCGTCATCACTTGAAAGAAAAACAAATAAGATGTATAAAAACAAGTGCATACACGTCTGCGAGAAGCAGAGGCGTATACGAATTCAGTGACCCATAATCCATACATCATGGAACATCACATTGAACTACTTGGACGGTCTCCAACGAATGTGCATCTTAATTCCTAATCAATTATCTAAATCCCGTGACTTGAAGGAGCATTAAAAGTGTATGTAAACATTGTTCCTCAAATATCCGCCATATTTCATGACGCTGTGCCAAATAGCCGTCGAGAATGTATTTGCGAGCTATCGCTTCAGAGTTGAGAAACGACATATCGTCCTATTAGGTACTGCAAATATCACCAATGTGCAAGCATTATGTTATTCGATAATTAATTTAATTATCATGATAATTAAATTGATTCTGTCAAAACCTGATTTGCGCAGTTAGCTGGTATTTGCAAATAGGACGATATTTGCTCTCATCAACGCCAGGTTTTCCTTTTACACACATCATCAGCCTAGCTCAGCCATTGCTGTACGTAGGCCTCTTCTATTAAATACGCGTATTAGCAGGTAACTACCCATAATCGCCACGCTGGGCAGGCGGATTGGCAATCGCAGTAGTGTGTCTACTATAACGACTTGTCAACGAATGGTCAGTGACACTTCAATCCCTAAAGTAGAGGCATCGTAAGAAGTCGTTTTTGACAGCTCACAATAGTGTTGTGAAACGCTCGATTTTACCGTCGTAAAATTTTCAGTCAAGTGCGAAAGGGCGTTAGATCTGGTAGGTACTTGCCATTAAAAAAGTGTTAGGTAATCCGAATATCCGAATTAAAAAAGTGTTTGGTAATCTTACTTAGAATCATTAGCAGGCATCGAAATTTTGGTGCCGGAGACGTCATAATGACGTAAAGTCGCATTTAGGTAGGATTTTTTATAGGACGGATAGGACGTGACCTCTATAAGCAAAATTCATAGCATCCACAACCTCTGTTAGCGAGAGCCTCCGTAAGTGGGATTACGTTTTACTTGAACCTGATTCATTCAGGGCCAAGGACTTAGCGTATGGGTCATGATTCAACGCTTCCGCATGGCCCGTGACTCGCATGCGAGTCATCAGTACATTCTAAATAAAATAAAAACTAAACATATATTGACACAATTATGTTTGTGTGATTGAATCTAACAACCACTTTCACAAATTACGTTTAGTCATAAAATGATGAGTACGATTTTTTAAATGAAAATGGGGTCTTGATTATTCAAGTTTGATTTACTGTAACTATAATATAGTAAAAATAACAAAATTAGTAGATGCATACGTTTTGTAAGCACACAGACATATTCACATTTCAAAAATATTAAAAATATATTTTTATAGAAAGTTATGAGTGTGGCTCAGGGTGGAGTCACCGTGGCCCGGCGCTGTCTGTAAAAACTACGAGTGTTTACGTGATAGACTCAAATAAGCTTTATTGGCCGGTCTTAAAGCTTGTTTCACGTTGAAGTCGTTTGGTATTGTAACATTTTTCAACCGATGACCTTATGGATGGTAGCAAGCAATATTTGTATTGGCCAAACTTTGTACGATTATATCTCATTTTCTTTTAAGGGTAAGGCAACCAGGTTTCTCCGCTGTACTTTTATATGCTTACGTAACATAAAATGGTGTGGTCATTGCAGTGTATAGGTACATAATTAGGTAACTACTAACAGTGATGTTAAGATTAATTCATAGTAATAAAACTATGTTTCAATTATATGAAGTAAAGCAGTTGTGTAATCATACTAATATAACTCTATTTACATAAAATTTGTTTATCTTGGCGGTTTTTAGAAAAGATCACAATATGTATGTTATACATATGTAGTGCAAAATTCTTTCCCATCGTATTTTCACGGAAACGTCCAAACGTGTTGATTTGTTAACGTATCTCCAAATTTTTTTGAAAATATTTAACGTAAGCACCAGCCATTTCCTGAATTATAAGTGTGGTCGCAGTTAGTAACTGTCTATCAAATAGACCTCTCAAAAATAAAACAAACAAGATAAACATCATTTCAATAGGATAATTAACTAAAAAGATACATCTTACTTTATAAATGTCCCTTTCGTTTTATGGCCCTCCTGAAAAGTCGTCATTTAGTGGTTACATTAATTCATATTACAACTGACGATATGTGCGTACCTACTATTATAGCAATTATTCGTACCTCCATAAAAAAAAGTTTACTTATTTATTTCGATTGACGTATCGGTAAATTGCGGCAACAGTAGTAACATCACTATTCCGTACAGGCAACAATGAAGTTCGACATTTGCTCCATTATACTATCTGTGAACATTTACAGAACTTCATGTGCAAACAAACGTCAAAAACGACTTCTTACGATGCCTCTACTTTAAGTCGACTCTTACGACACCCACGGAAAGAGTTGGGGTGGTGACAACCGTATTCTTACTGCCGTCATCACACAGTAAATCATCGGCAAACATCGAATAGTTTACTTACTTAATTTACCAATAAGAATTTTCTTATATTCAGAGATATAATAATTTTATGTTTATGTCTTATTTAGGATAGAAGATATGCCGTTTTGAAAAGATACCCTCAACTGAATAACATTTTTGAAACCAATATAAGGTAGGATTTAGTGCATCAGTATCTGACAACATGAAATAACAGCTTACTAATCTTGTCAGCCTCCGTAGCTTAGTTGGTCACTGCCTTGCTTACGAAGCTGGAGGTTCCGGGTTCAATTCCCGGCGAGGGCATTATTTGTTGTGTATTTATTTATCACAAATATGTACTTGTGCCTTGTCTTGGCTGACTATGTATTTATCTATTATATTGTTAGGGTAAAAACACCGCTTCATCACTAATACATAATTTATTAAATGGTTAACAAGGCAATCACACAGTAATTTTAAGATAGAGTAACCGCGACGCGCCATATCCGTGTAACGCCCGTTGACAGCTCGACCGACGCCGTAGTGAAGTGACATGCCGGTACTACCGCTAGTGTTGTACCGGGCTAATTTCCTTACAGTTCGGCCATTCACTGACCAAACCTTCGGCCCGAAGGTCAATTCTTCAGGTCTTCACAGAAGCTCACCGTAGGCCGCTAACTTTCACAGCCCCAGCACCCAAATTGTGTGACTGAAGTCTCATAGGTTCAATACACTGCGAATTGAACAAATGCATTTTAAGCGTAACGCATACACAGGTCTTGAATGCCATGAATCTATAACATGTGCGACGTTCCGTCGTCCACGAACCGATTCGTCGATTTCGTCAGTGTCAAGCGTAACATGGACAGACAGACAAGATATGTTCAAATGACGATGTACCTTTTATCAACTGGGCTTATTATAATTGTGCTAATGTGGAGTGGCAAGAACCAGGTCAACCCCCTTTTTTTTAAATCTTTAGTATAGTCAGTATACAAATTTTAATACTTTCATTGAGCGATTCCAAGATTAAAGTGATATCATTTACTTGCATGATGTGCAATTAATGAAAACTCTTTTTCTTTTTTTTGACATTGAACTTGTAAATATATCGCCATTATGTATGAGACTATTATGCACTTAGGACAGCGCCATCTAGTAGCATTTTTTAAAGGATTAATGACATTAATAAAATAAATGTAACATCATGAAATCAGTCAAGTGTTCGCTGGCTAATTGCGAATTTGTTTGATTATACACAGTACAGACAGACTTACGAGTAACATGATATCATTGATTTTTGAATAATCACACAATTACTGATGTACACATTCCTCGAATGATGAATGTTATAATGCCAATAAAGTAATGGAACAAGCTCACAGTTGTATCCGGCGACGTAGAGCGCCTTGGGATGACTGCTTGTGTCCGTACTAGTCACCGATGACTCGCGCAGAAGCGCGTACATAGCCGCTCCCGCGCCTGGGTTACGGCGAAGTCTGCCAGTGCGGTGAATTCGTCAACTGACGCGTTCCGGCAGCAATGCGTAAGACCCGCTGCGTGCACCTTACATATACTCAGCTAGACAAACAGACGCCCGTTTCCAGGCTTGCCCTGCTAAGGAATGAGGTAAAAACAACACGATATAAGGTCATAAAACATATGAATTAACTGCCAGATCGCAATGGAACCAGTATTTGATATAGACCGCCTCTCGGCGCCAGCCCAAATGTTTTATCCAGGACCGCCACTGAGGCGCCAGCCCACATGTATTATCCAGGACCGCCACTGGGGCGCCAGCCCACATGTATTATCCAGGACCGCCACTGGGGCGCCAGTCCACATGTATTATCCAGGACCGCCACTGGGGCGCCAGTCCACATGTATTATCCAGGACCGCCACTGGGGCGCCAGTCCACATGTATTATCCAGGACCGCCACTGGGGCGCCAGTCCACATGTATTATCCAGGACCGCCACTGGGGCGCCAGTCCACATGTATTATCCAGGACCGCCACTGGGGCGCCAGTCCACATGTATTATCCAGGACCGCCACTAAGGCGTCAGTCCACATGTATTATCCAGGACCGCCACTAAGGCGTCAGCCCAAACGTATTATCTAGGACCGCCATGGAGGCGCCAGCCCAAACGTATTATCTAGGACCGCCATGGAGGCGCCAGCCCAAACGTATTATCTAGGACCGCCATGGAGGCGCCAGCCCAAACGTATTATCTAGGACCGCCATGGAGGCGCCAGCCCAAATGTATTATCTAGGACCGCCATGGAGGCGCCAGCCCAGATGTTTTATATGACTAAAGAATCAGATCACAATTAATAGTTAAGTAACAATAGTTGGCAACAAAATATAAACGAGATCTCATACACCGTAACACCACCAAGTTCTTAATCGAGGAGTAACCTTACGGGCAATTACAATGTCATTTGATTTCACAGGCAGCCTAGGTCTCAACCAAGGAGCAAGTGAATAACTAGAATTGAGATCTTATTTGAATGATAGCAAGACTCTTTCGTAATAATATCAACGGATAACATAACTCCGAACTCATACACCACCTAGCACTTAAGTTAGGAGCAAATAATCAACTGCCATAACGACAATGTTAAAGTAACTCATAAGTTTAGATGTCTCCCTTCCGATTTATGGAGAAATAGCAGGTGTCAATAATGTAATAATGAGCCATTCAGAAAACGATAAAAGACACACTTTTAAATTTATAATAGTGGGCAACATCAGCACCAAACTATAAATTAGGATGGACGTGTTTCATTAACTCAGGTACCAATCTGAGTATTTGTGAACATATGCCTTTTATAGTGAACACTGTAATATGTCATATCATCAGCCTATCCCAGTCCACTATGATGACACTGCTGCCCAGCATGAATCTACTATCATGAATGGTCATATAACGCTGTATAACCAAAGCATTTTTCATTAGACAAAATTCATCAAACCTGCAAAAGATTGAGTCATTATCATTAAACCACAAGGCAAGAATCACCTCTTCCAATTAACTCAGTTCTTAATCTGAGAATTCTTGAACATCATCATTTCATAGTGAACATTGTACACTAAGAGCATTCATATAGGTACATGCTGGATTCAATAATTAAACCTGTGAAAAGAATTCTCTGCATGTCATCATATCATCGTAGTGTACTTTATAAGAAACAGGATTTGCTATGTAAACCACAACATTTCAGTAACTATATTCTGTAAGAGACACAAGTTCATAAAATGGTATATAACAATAACACCAGTCCATAAGTCCCATGATAATAATCATATGGAACTTGGCTGTTCACTTCCAAGCAGCTCCATAAAAGGTAAGCACATTGCAAAAATTCCTTAAATATGTTTTGTTGATTCAATAGATATAAATTTAAATAGTATTACCATTTATCAAGGTTTGCCACATTGAGGGTTCGTATTATTGAGGTTCCCATGTATTTAAAGAAACTATATGTACTGCACAAATTTATCATACCCAACACAGCATCTCTGTAACTGGACAAATTATAAAGCACTGAACACATTTATTGTGTGCAATTGTCATATACATAAATGTATTGTTCATGATGCGTCTTGCATAATTGTAATACATATCAGTTATACCTTGAGGGTGAAATGAATATTAAATTGTTAAATAATGAAGTGGCCTCAACTGAACTTCTCATGTAACTGGCAACTTTAATCATTATGATGATGATGAATAACAGTGAATAGGTTAGAATCATTAAACATTTTAAATAAGCAATTTACCTTGTAGGTTATGCATTCTTCCAACAGATCATTTTTCAACTTCCAATGAGAAACAAAAACCCCATAAGTCAATATGCCAACTGCACTTACCCAGATCTTAGATAAGTAAATATTTACATCAATTTAACCATTTTATTTTAAGTGATGTAGCAGTATAATACCTCAGACACTCCTGTGAAAGACTTTTGAAAGTTCAAGATAATCTAGGTTTATTTAAGTAGCTGTCCAAACCATGCATCTGAAATATAAGGTTAAAACCAGATAGCTGATGACTTGATGAGTCAAGAAGGCATGTCACTGTTGTGTTGCACCGTTGCATGACAATGTCAAACCAAAGTATTCATTGCATCAATCTCTGTATAACAAAGCTGATAATGGTGATGACTTTGTAGTAGGTATACTAAACATTTGCGTTAGAAGCCTGAATCAGGCATTCATTTTTCACACCTTACATTAAGTCCTACTTGTAATAGGTACTTGTATGTTTACAATCCAAATAAGTATTTTCCCATACTAGAAACAATAAATAATAGGCACTCAATGTCTTATATGTGCATGAGTGTACTACTACTACTGCAAAATGGTAGAATTTCATAATAAGAGTTATTACTATTTTGTTGACTTCAATGTTAATATTGCATGTAGGTATAGTGGGAAGCTATACACCATATTAACAAATTAATGAGTTCTTAAAGTGAAGACCTATTTTTGTAGTAGACTATACACAAATAGAATGCACAGTTCATAACCTGTACTGACTAACATATGGTCATATATTAAGAATAACAAGCATAGCATGTTTATGCTTATTTGGTATCATTAGGTATGTATTATGTAGTAAGTATTATGATAATTACTAAGAAGATGAGAGAGAGTCTGATCATTTCATCAAATTCTTGTGAATGAACATGGCATAGGTTGTAACAAATTATGAATGTTGTTCACTTTGTACATTCCACAAAGATGTAGAAGATGATACCTTGTTACTAAAATATCTTCTAAGTTATTTAAGTATCACAGACTATAGTTGGCCTTTTCCTAATTGAACGGCTTGGCTTTCATAGTATTCCACATTCATAGGTAAATAATAATTGAAATGTACCTAAGATAAAACTCACAAACCAAATCAATGCAATACACTTGTCCATACATACTGAACAGTACAATTAGTATGAAACTGTCAAAATTATTCTATACAGTTTCCACTCTTTCTCTTCATGTAAACAAGGGACTTATTCAGGAGAAATGGTGATCAATCTGTCAATATGATACTAAACTTGACATATATTAAAATAAGTTAAGACTCACCGTTAAATGTACACTTTTTTTTTATTCGGCTCTTACCTTGGGACTTCAATTAATTAAATCCAACTAAATAATGGGATTACTAAGTTCCAACATTTATGTATCATACAACAATCCACCTGTTATTCCATGGTACATTGCTTTGATTGTGTTATGCCTTATGCAGCACTGTTGCAGCTCTGGGTATACTATGGTATACTAGTACCATTAACTTGTAGTTTGTTCTTGGTCCACATAAATGTAATATTTAGTGCTTACTATAAATCTGAAAACATATCAAAACACACACCACACAACCGAGGCACCCTTTTAAGATTATCTTCAACCTGTGCATCGCGCACCGGTTTTTTTTTATATTTCTTATCTGCCTCTTTGTAACAAGCTTACCGTGCGTAATATTTAGGAACTCTTTACGCGAAGTACTTTGTATGATTGCGTCGTTTATTATTAATACTATAGCAATAATGCATTTAGTAGAATTGGTGCATTCACTCATTAGAATCAGGTGAATCCAAGTATTTCAATCACAACAATGGGACTCCGATACCAGCGGAATAGATTGTACCCATTTTGGTCAATTCAACTTTAGTAGGCGTATGATAATATCTCACTTCTGAAGCTGTTAGGGTAAAAACACCGCTTCATCACTAATACATAATTTATTAAATGGTTAACAAGGCAATCACACAGTAATTTTAAGATAGAGTAACCGCGACGCGCCATATCCGTGTAACGCCCGTTGACAGCTCGACCGACGCCGTAGTGAAGTGACATGCCGGTACTACCGCTAGTGTTGTACCGGGCTAATTTCCTTACAATATATATTGTCGTTTCGTTGGGTCACATTCACATCACAAGCCCTAATTGAGCTTACCGTGGCACTAGGTCGATTCGTGTAAGATGTCAAAGATATATATTTATTTATCGTTCCTTCGTTTAAAGGTCGTAAGTGCATTTTACTTCCATTGATAGTAACGTCACTCTTAAGTCGAACGGGTCATGGCGCACCTTATGTTTATGTCGTTATTGAACGCATAATGGATTGGCGACATATGTTTCTTAGCCTTGATCTGAAATAAGCTAGTAATTGTCTGATCTAAATAAATCAAATGAGTACTTGTTTGTTTTACCCGACGTCTGCAGAGAGAGTTATGTGTTTGTTCAAATATTTGGCATAAATAATCTAGCCTATGTTGATGGATGATGAACTGTCGAGAGCTTTATAATTGCGTTTACACTATTTTTTAATGGCGCACAGTAGATCGAAATGAATAAAAAATGGACATTCGCATTTTTTTCTAAAAATCCTATTTTAAAAAATGCTCTTCGGTTGAAAATGATATGAGGAATAAAAAATGCTATATAAATTTTTTCTAAATGAGGCTTGTTTTAAGCAGAAAAAAATAAAATGTGTTTTTTTGTATGAAACTGAAAAATTGGTATCTTATTGTAAGAAAACCGTAACCGATCCCGCTTTCAAACCTTTAGAATATCATTGTCCTACTTCAGAACAGTAGAAAATAGTTAAAACCTTATCTCAGTAAGTGCCCGTTTTTGTTTTATAGTCCAATCAAAAGTCGGTAACTACAACATTTTTCTTAGTTGACTATTTTTTTTATTTTCGTTAAAAACGGTATATTCATGACAATTTAGTATAAAAATAAAATATTTGTGACATTTTATTAAGAATAAATACAATTTTTTATAAGAACATTGCATTGAAATAGAAACATTTATTGCGGTGATTTTATTGATAGTAAACATATAGCTAAAATATACTTGAAATCAACAATTACAAGTATAATCTTGTTACTACTATTATAGTTAGTAAAAACGTCGCAATAAACGTTTGATTTCAATGTCTTAATTTTTAACTATTTTCTTGAGAAAACTTGTATTTATCTGTATGAAAATATCATAAGTATTTTATTTTTATACTAAATTGCCATGAATATACCGTATTTTTATTGAAATGAAAAAAATAGTTAACTAAGATGTTGTATTTACCGACTTTTGATTGGACTATAAAACAAAAACGGGCACCCACTGAGATAAGGTTTTAACTATTTTCTACTGTTCTAAAGTAGGACAATGATATTCTAAAGGTTTGAAAGCGGGATCGGTTACGGTTTTCTTACAATAAGATACCTATTTTTCAGTTTCATACAAAAAAAACACATTTTATTTATTTCTGCTTAAAATAAGCCTCATTTTGAAAAATGTTTCATAACATTTTTTATTCCTTGTATTATTTCCAACCGAAGGGCATTTATTAAAATAGGATTTTTAGAAAAAAATGCGAATGTCAATTTTTTTATCATTTCGATCCACTGTGTGGCGTGTCTTATATTGGAAGGACGAGAAATTTCATATATAGAATGTCTGTGAATTCAAAATTACAACTGTAGGTATAAGAAAAACTTGTAGTTTATCTACATATAAATACCATTTTTATTAATTCCCAACAGTGCGCATTATTTGAAAATTTGTTGTAAATTTTCCATTTTCAACATTTATTTTCGTCAAATTTTCTTTAAATTTTCTAACGAATGTTTAAAGACATTTTGAAGCTATGAAAGACATACAAACTTAATTGATAATTTAACTAACTACTTAAATAAAGTTCTCTTCTACAACAAAACAAAATGACTGGCAAAATTGTAAATCAAAACATTAACTATACATGTATATAAAAATATATTACCCAATTAGCAAAATAGCGATAATTATGGTGTTTATGAACACCATTGCTTGCCCTATGATAAACTTATATCACAGCAATTATATAATAAATTCGTAACCGATAATGAATCGAAATAAAACAAACTTTTAGAGTATGTTGCGCAATCTTTGACATCGATATTATTGATTGGCGTCATGTCAATTCATGTTATAAGTATGTAGTTACATAAAATTACGATTATGTTACTGTATTACATTTTGTAACTAGTTATACTTCTCACGGCGAGTGATGATCTTATGACAGCAGTCAATTCGATACAGTTTCTGTCAAAAAATAATCGTATAAGGCTGGTTCCTGTGTCACGCGGACCGCCCCACAGTGGATCGAAATGATAAAAAAATTGACATTCGCATTTTTTTCTAAAAATCCTATTTTAATAAATGCCCTTCGGTTGGAAATAATACAAGGAATAAAAAATGTTATGAAACATTTTTCAAAATGAGGCTTATTTTAAGCAGAAATAAATAAAATGTGTTTTTTTTGTATGAAACTGAAAAATAGGTATCTTATTGTAAGAAAACCGTAACCGATCCCGCTTTCAAACCTTTAGAATATCATTGTCCTACTTTAGAACAGTAGAAAATAGTTAAAACCTTATCTCAGTGGGTGCCCGTTTTTGTTTTATAGTCCAATCAAAAGTCGGTAAATACAACATCTTAGTTAACTATTTTTTTCATTTCAATAAAAATACGGTATATTCATGGCAATTTAGTATAAAAATAAAATACTTATGATATTTTCATACAGATAAATACAAGTTTTCTCAAGAAAATAGTTAAAAATTAAGACATTGAAATCAAACGTTTATTGCGACGTTTTTACTAACTATAATAGTAGTAACAAGATTATACTTGTAATTGTTGATTTCAAGTATATTTTAGCTATATGTTTACTATCAATAAAATCACCGCAATAAATGTTTCTATTTCAATGCAATGTTCTTATAAAAAATTGTATTTATTCTTAATAAAATGTCACAAATATTTTATTTTTATACTAAATTGTCATGAATATACCGTTTTTAACGAAAATAAAAAAAATAGTCAACTAAGAAAAATGTTGTAGTTACCGACTTTTGATTGGACTATAAAACAAAAACGGGCACTTACTGAGATAAGGTTTTAACTATTTTCTACTGTTCTGAAGTAGGACAATGATATTCTAAAGGTTTGAAAGCGGGATCGGTTACGGTTTTCTTACAATAAGATACCAATTTTTCAGTTTCATACAAAAAAACACATTTTATTTTTTTCTGCTTAAAACAAGCCTCATTTAGAAAAAATTTATATAGCATTTTTTATTCCTCATATCATTTTCAACCGAAGAGCATTTTTTAAAATAGGATTTTTAGAAAAAAATGCGAATGTCCATTTTTTATTCATTTCGATCTACTGTGCGCCCGCGCGGAGCAAATATGTATTGAATCACACAGCCTAAGAGCATTTTCACTTTTAGGGACACTCTATTAGCATGACTTACCTTAGTTGCAACCTTAGTTCGGCACGACCATTAAGGTGCATTTAGACCATACGAGCATTCGCTATTCTATTCCCCACTCTACGAAATCAACGAATCACGTTTTGTGTAACGATCGAATTTCGTAGAGTAGGGGGTATGGTGCATTTAGTATGTATGATGTACAGAGTCGTGTCCTGTTGCATGTTCAAAATGTTCAAATGTCATCATGAATACTAAACCATCCTAAGACGCGGTCACGTGTGCCATATGATAAACGATACTACTATCATACAGATAGAAGTTAGTTTAGACGGAGAACGAGTTTCAGTGCTTTGGATTATTTGTAAGTTTCTTAGTCATAGTGACTGGATATCTACTTCAGGACATGATTCAAATCTAGAGTATCTAGACTGAGATCATCCGATATGAATAAACACTTCATATTGACATCTTGGTATTAAATAATCATATTATTTTGGATGTTTGTATAGTCATTTTTTAACGACAAACAGGGTCTTAATCGCGTAAATATATATAAATATCGCGTTTCGGGCATGACGTTACACCCGTGAGTTTGTATGGTATTCCAAAACGTGAAGACTTCATATGATAAGAGCACAATATATGAAAATAGGGACATTGAAATTATTCCGTTCATTTGGGACATTTACATAATTTATATTGCTAGCTAAACATAAAACCATAATCGTTATGGATGTATTAAAACTGTAATGTAGATAAAATTGTACATCGTGCGGCAAACTAGTTTTATGCTGTGTAAGTTAACGTAATTTTGTGTTTTGTTGAAAAATATGTGGCCAATATTCTTTGATCACCTAATAAATATAATACTTACATATTATCAAACCGGAATCAGAAAGGGATTCGAGAGTACTGTTAACACAACAAATGACACAATATTTACCAAGAAAAGAGTTGTTTATAGACATAATAAGCGATTAGTTAATCTAATGTCTGTAAGTCTTTGCACTTAAAGTATAAATATATGAAAATAATTATGAGTATATCCTAGATTTACTTGTACACTGTTGTGTCAACAGTACTTTCCGATCCCATTCTAATCGCGGTTTGATAATACCTATAGGTATCTATTATTGTTAGGGCCGATATTTCAATCCTGAGTTAGCCGTAGGTATCTGTCAGTTAAATGTCAGCTCTGTCGTTTTTGTTCTTATGAGCTTATGACTTGAGAAAAAAATAGTGATCAGTTTAGCTGCCAGATAGTTTTATCTAATAATTGAAAATCACCCCTTAACAGTGCAGGGCAAAACGTCACCTAACTACAGATTACTAACTACGGTTACATTTTGTAGTTAGTAATCAAGATTTTAGATTTTATAAAATAATCGTAAAAGTAGGTAGTTAAACATTTAGGTTACTAAATACAAATTGTAATCGCAATCACGGTTACTTTTTATAACTACAAATATGGAGTTTGGCACATCAAGATAGGAGGTTTGCATATCTACGCAAACACTTTAATGTGCCAAACTCAAAGATGGGTGGGTATCTTTGAGTTTGTTTCTATGGTAATAAGTGACAATAACTTTATACTAAAAATGAATTCTGCTAACATATAATTAGAAATCATTTGATATAAGCAAAGTAAAAGTAAATTCTGTTTAATTAACAATGTTATTTTTTAGTAGTAAAGAATGACCAGTTATTAACGATTTATCCTAGTACACACGGTGACGGTGTAATATGACGAATCCGAATAATTTTAACAGCGTATTCTTGAGGTCGTAAGGGGCAAAACATGTTATATAATTTTTTTTGGATTTGGCCTAGTTTTAGAGATAAGTATTTAAATGTTTTCCTAAATAATTATTTCGTACTAAGTCAGTAGAAAATATCTTTTTGATTGCAGTGTTGCCACTTGGTGATCTAGTCTAGACATACCTTCTAACTGACATCCAAACAATAAAAAAAATTGTAGTTTCACTCCAAAATCATAGTAAAAACTTAAATTGATGGCTTTTTCAATATTTATATCTTTTAAAGTTCAGGAGAGTTAAAAAAAAACTTATAATATAACATTTTTTACTTCTTAAGACCTTGGGAACACCCTTCTAAAATTATTCGCATTCCTTGTGTTACATCGTGTAAGTATACGGTATTGTATAGTCTGAGCATTTTTCCGCAAGTCGACATCAATCGTGCCTTAAATGTGCATAAGTTGCATAACATATATGCAGGTTTCCTCAAGATGTTTTTCTTCACCGAAAAGCTATAAAATCTTGTAAAGGTTACGGGTGTCCTCTAGATTCGGGCAGCCTACTACCGATCTTTGTGGCAGTCTCTAGGGGAAGTCTTCTCGTGTGTGTGTGTGTCTGTTATAAAATTGTGTGTGTATTTCTAGGACTAATGTAATTAGTAGTTATAACTAATCGATTACAGTAGTCATGATTAACGGTTTCTTTGTTAACCTTGATTATTGTAGTTAAGTTTCATGTAACCTCAACTAGTTGTAGTTAACTACTTTTGGTCGTAATCAGTAGTTAGGTTACAAAAAATAGTTAACTATACCCAACACTACCCCTTAATACCACTTATTCACCCATATGATGTGCAATACAAGATGTGTGACCAGTTTAGGGCTAAATCAACGTATCATCAAAATCAACAGGAAATAAATATTCTTATTCGAATTACACGCAGTATTTTTATAGTACAAAAAGCTCGCGCAGTAAGTAATCATTTTCTATTTGCGCATCCATGAGGACTTGAGACAAAACAATAATAACAGAAAGGACATATGTTTATCGCAGTTCGCTAATGCGAATTTGGATATTTAAAGCAAGAATAACGAAATACAACAAATACATTCGCAGACGGAAGTAACGTTGATTTATATATTTGGAGACAAAAACATATAAAGACTTAATTAAGAGCCCTAAATGAGTCGCGGAAGTCCGTATACGAAAGACACCTGCCACGCCAATGTTGGACAATGCCGTCGCCAAAAAGTACAAAGTACATTCAAGGCAAATGTTTGGTCCAATGATTTGATGATTAGGGTCACGCAAAACGCAGTTGGAAGGAATAAATGCGTTCAGGGCAAACCTTGTATCAAAATATTATTCAGTATTAAGCCAAATTGATAGAATGAATGACGCGCAAGACAAAGTACAAATAGGAGTTGAAATAATAGATAATATGGCCTGTGGTAAGTAATTACTGGCGCAATCAATAAGGTGCTCATGAACGCACCTTTTCTTGAAAGTCATAAGGATGTGTGTCTTAAAGTATGCGTGCAACTGGCACATTTTAGGATGACAGATTAATCATAGTATAACTATTTTGCAACAACTCTTCGCTGGCTTCAAAAAATGCATATCCTGAATACAAATTAACCCTTAGGTGCATAGAGTATCAAAAACGATACGACCGAAAAGACACATGTCGAAATAAGTAATCGTTTGCGACTGTCAAACTGAGCAACAGAGAGTTCGAATTGGTATTGATTATTTACATAAGTCATTTCAGAAATAAAATGTGTGATAGCATAATTATGCACCTGAAATAATTTCAAAGATACTCAGAGACTCCACTGAAGACCAAAGAGGTGGCAGCTACCTCGCTCAAATTATCAGCTTTGCAATCCAGCGGGATTATGCTGCCAGCATCTGTGGAACTACGTTGCGGGGACCATTTTTAGATTTATATTCACATAGTTTACTAATATGTATGTACTTATCTTTTTTTTGGTTTTATAATAATATGGCATTTTTCGTTTTTAATTTTATATCTATCATTAAAGACATGACTTAAACGATTTTATCTCTGAATATGACGAAGCTCCTACTACGAGTAATATAGTAAACCATTAGATGTTTTTGTTTATACACGACTATTTTAGTAGCTTATTTGGTTATGTGACAAATGTTAGCTCCAACGTTATCAGATAAGACGAAGGTCGAAAATGCAACGATGCGTAATTCGCGATAACATTTTAATTATAGTCATGTTGTTCTCGTCAGAGGATTAACGCATCTGTATGAAGGGCGTCTGACGCGATCTAGAAAACAATAATAATTTATTATTCAGTACAGAGTTCACTGTAAATTATGCTCTTAGGTTATGATTAGCAAGAATATCGACATGCCACAAAAAAATTTAAACGATTAATTTATGTTTTCAACACATTGGTTAATCATTGCATCTTTGGAGAACATTTCTCCATGGATTCTATACAGCCGGTCAGTATGGGAAAGTCTGAAACTATAAGACATACGAAGATTTGTTCTTAGGAACCATGTCATCGATTTTGATAAAAAGAAAAACTGCATTCATACATTTGAAAAAGAAACTGGACCCAGCTAGGGAATCGGACTCGGTTGTTTTGAAAAAATAAACTCACATTTTTTCTATTCAGATATCGTTTGTGTAGGTCTTAAGCAGTAAATGTCTCTAAGAAACATGATGTCTAAAATGAATGGAATTCATTGTTTTCACGTACTTAAATTTATTTTACTAGGTGTTTATTGTGTAAATCTTAAGAAAAAATGTTTTTTTTTTCATTTTTATCAACGCAGTTGTCCTTATTATTAAGATCGATGACATGGTTCATACGAACAGATTTTCGTATGTCATATAGTTTCAGATTATAATGCATATATTTCGAATGATGAAGCCAATTTGCCCGATCTCCGCTCCGGTTACGATCGATGTCCCTTATAGATTACAATAATTGTCGAAGATAGGATAAAAAAATAGTCTAACTAAGGAGAATATCAAGACAATCCGAATATGAGTTATTCTTTCATTTCTCACAATAACTACTAAATACAAACTTGTAAATAAAAACGCTAAAAAAAAATCTAAAATATTATTATTAATGCTGCCAACGAAAATGTACAATTACCTAAGACCATTTTCTAATGGGCGAACTATTTGTTCCGAATTAGAGCTATTATAATATATTATGGTAACACGATTAACTAAAGTTTATTCGTAAAATAATAGTCCGTATTTTTTTACGTTTACGCATGTGGTTGCCTGGTGACATTAAGTATTTCCCAAATACACACTTCGGAGAAAGCACATTCATTTGTTTGGGCATTAAAGTCAATCCTAAGTAACATGGGGAAATACTAGGAACCGACGCTCCAAATTTCGAACACACCCCGTTCCAGAAAGCGAAATGCTAACAACCTTTGCTCGTAAAAAAGCGACGAAGGTGCGACTGCGATCGAACCTTATTTTATAGTTTACAGCACAGAGAATTGACCAGCGCTGACCCTTATAACTATACAAATAAAGCGCATGAATGGTTAAAATGTTTGAGGGGTGGTACGGAATACCAGCTTATATCCGGTTCGAAGGACCAAAGTCGGGAATGATAATGAAAAATCGATAATAGGAAAAATAATGCACTAAATATGATAACAATTGATAGCTGATAAGAATGCTATGTAGGAATGTTTTATAAGACTTGCTTGGTCTCGTTAAGCGATATAAATTTTACAGTGATTCAAGTTTTCAAAATCTTAGAGATATTCTAGCAGGACCGAAAGGTGGAAATAGACCAAACGAGCGAATACTATCTCCCACTCTACGAAATCAACGAATTTCGACGAATCACGTTTTGTGTAACGAACGAATTTCGTAGAGTGAGGATAGAATGAGCATTCGCTCGTTTGGTCTAAATCCACCTTATGAGGAAGTCACTGCGAATTTGCCATGATCTAATTTGCAGTATTTTAATTTGAAGATCGACATTTTAATATTACTTTTGATGAAAGATTACAAGGGACCCTTGACACTTGTACAAGTGTATTTTTGACAGTACATAATAATTTCAATAGATGATAACAGTATCATTTGGTAACTAATTGATCACCGCGATAACGGTGCATTAATAAGGATAATCCGTATTAACAATTATAAAATAGATTACATACCAGACGATAGTAAAAGTCAAAAAACACGTGCGATTTTTTAATTTATCTACTGGTTTTTCCCGATATCACAATATAAGTCGAGTGTTATGTCATGTCAATACTTTTATCAAATGATTGGAGGACTCAGTGTTCAACCTAACATGTACAATTGTATATGTAGAACAAACACATTTTTGTAAAAAAAAAAATTGATTCAAGCTTTTATTCCTGACTGTTTCTTTAGTCATTTCGTATAGTATTCTTTGAGACGATTATAAAGAACCCAAACTCGATTACTTTACCATGGGCATTACCTAAGTCTTTTCGTTCCGTAGTTAAAATATAAATATCTTGGGACATCTTACACAAATCGACCTAGTCCCACGGTAAGCTCAATTAAGGCTTGTGATGTGGGTATACCAGGCGACGATATATATAATAGACAGATACATATAGATACTTAAATACATAAACAGCCATGACCAAGGAACAAACATTTGTGATAAATAAATACACAAAGAATGCCCTCGCCGGGATTCGAACGCGGAACCTCCAGCTTCGTAGGCAGGGTCACTACCAATACCAACTAGGCTACGGAGGCTGACAAAGTTCCAGTGACCACCTTTCGATTCCATCATCAGACCAGCTCCTTGATAGTATTGCAATTACACATGTCAAGTTGGGTAACTAAAACATATTATGTTCCACTTTCCGCTGATCAAATGTATGCACAGTATATGTATGAAGCGTCTCAATAGCTCCTTTCTTTCACGTACATACCCAACTTGACTAAAAATAATTTTAGCTTAATCGGTAACTGGGATGTCCTGACATTGAAAGGTGAAATTAAAGAGCCGTTTAGTGAAAACACAAACAGAAATTTCACTTACTACTTAAAGAATTATTATTATGTGCAATATCATCAATGTAGCCGAAACTATTGGCAAACACGTACCGGAAGGCGCAGTGTAGGTAGACCTCCCACAAGGTGTACCGAGATTTGGTCAAGGTCGAGGGGGCCAGTTGGAGGCAAATAGAACAAGACCGGTCGTTTTGGCGAGCTTTGAGGGAGACCAATGTCCACAGCAATAGACGTCTTTCGGGTAAAATGATGAATAATTTGGCTAAATCAATTTTAGTTATGGTACGTAAAATACTGCTAGTTCCTGGCCCAGGAGTCCCAGGACTCTCAGGAGGCTTCAGGGAATTCATAAAATTGTATCTTTGAGGTTTCAAGTCTCCAATTGAGATGAATATCTCCAAGATACAATGATGACGACACGTCAGATAAAGCAAAGTGAAATGAGAAGACGAAAAAGGCAGACCCCACCATCAGATGGGAATAATAATTGCAAAGGAGAGAGAGAATGATGAGATTACATTAGAAATGCAAGTTAGTGACTGAAGGTGGTGAATCTAACAGATATTTCTAGAACATTAACCCACAAGTCGCTTCATTTTAATCTATGTACATAAATTGTAGTTTTGAAAATAAATTCGTTAAAAAACTTAATTTTTACAGTCGTGTAGAATATTTATTCTAATATGCAATACACACCGTACGTCAATTGAACAATTGCAACGCCGACATTGAAACGCCTCGACGGCGAACGGAAACGCTTATCGGACGTGGGCGTGACAACATAAACAAACTCTTACACAACACAACATACAAGTGTTATACGGTGCGTGTGACGGCCGAGATTGACCCCTGTACAAAATTATCCGTTAGATTGTATGACGGATACGAGAAAAATGAAAAATGGAAAGGGAATGAAAAAATTAGGACACCTTTAAGGTAAAGAACCAAAGAGCTCACTATTCTGAATAGAAATAATCATCATTAGGTTTTTTTCATTACATTGCCGCACGTAGGCCTCTTGCATGACCTATGAATTAAGAGATAATGTCCATAATTGCTACGCAGGGCAGTATCTCCACTATGCTACCAATCTTCAATAAATTGCCTGTGACTCTTCAATCCCTTAGTGCCGACGCCTACGGGAAGAGTTTGGATGGTGACAAATCGTTTCTTACTGCCGTCACTATGCAGCTAAGAATAGTATGAAAATGTTCAATGAAAAAGTAAGAGGTACCATTTCTCCGCGAATGGATGCTTGACTGACTGATTAATATTTTCCAGCAGATAACAATAAAGCTTCCCATAGATAGATAGACAGATAGATAGATAAAAAACTTTATTCATATCCACAACATACGAGCCCCGATGCACTGGAGTTCGTCTAGTTCGAAACAATTTTTACAAATTTTTGAATATTTTAAAAATGATCACATTATGCTAATGATAAATTGTATGAACGTTAGTCATGGTTAATGTACTACATTTCAAGAGACACAACAATCTGAAGTACGCTTTTGTTGTTTAATAAATCGATTTTAACAAACCAGTGTCTAAATTATATTTTCGTTCACCACCGTAATTCCACGCTTATAAGCTTGACGCAAAATTCGCAGTGCATCAGGTGTACCATGTCGTCTTTAATATTATTGGCGTTCTTTACATTCATTGATTATTTACAAAATTAAAAATAGTGGAAAAAATTTCAAAAAATACCCCTCGTAAAATAGTTTTTTTTTTTATTCTGATTTATTAAGTCCAAATATTTTATACTCAAAGAAACTATTTTAGTACTACTATTTAATAGTGAAGGTTTCCCCCGGTTGAACGGGATAATCTCGAAAAACTGTCTAACTGGACGAGAACATATGCATCGGGGCTCGTACATGGCGTTCAGAAAAACATGCAACTTAGGATTACTTATCAATCCCATATAATAAAGTTTCAATGATTTAACGGTGACTGGCAGTTTGGTGCAACATAGTGTGCAGAGATGCCTAAGTATGGAACGTGAATTAGTAACAGAAGCGTCGAAAGATATTTGATAGGGCTAAACAAATGTGCATCACTCAAAGGCGGATTTGTGTACTACGGACGATCGCCCTTTTCATTAATAAATTCTGCTTTTTTTCCTACTAGTATTTCCATCTGCCTCTTGGATTCAGCCTTTCTACTTCTTTATATGCCAATCTACTTATTCCTTATATGCCATCTAGCCGTTTCTGTACGGTCGAGGAAATTGAATGTTTATCACTTTACATTGGACGTCTTAGTACATACATGACAACCAAATTAACTTGAACCGCAACGTGCTAAACATTCAATTTCCTCGACTGTACAAGTTCTGGTAATAAATCCTTCGGCTGGCTTCGGCTGTTTCTCGAAATTGTCTCCATTCAAAAGTAATCGATCGGTAGCCTGGATCTGTATTAAGTTATTAGATTTTAATGCGATTTAATGACGACCTTAGCATCACCTTCAGCAATTTTAGAGCAAGCTACATTTCTTGCTAGGTATTCATTTTTGCAGCCAACCTGACCCAAAACTGAATCACCGAAAGGGACAAACAATCTTTAGCGGCTTGGTAAGTTAGGTGACGTTAGTCTACATATAATTAGAGCATGGACTATAAAATGAACTGCCACAGATAAAATTATAGAAGCTACCAATAACCGGATAATATTTAAGGAAAATCTTATGCAACTGTTTTACATGTTTTAATTGAATTGCGATGTAAATTGCCATCTACATTATTAGCATATTTTCCCATTCCCATGTTCACGTTATCTATTCAAGGAAAAACAAAACTAGTCACATAAAATTCCCAAACAGGCACAAGGGCGACATCATGCAGGTTTTGTGGAAATAAAACATTAAAACACAAAGATAAAGTGACTGATCTAAACGATAATATGCTCTGTGACAACGTTTTAAAGACTTTGGTGATGCAAAATTTTCCTGGTCTACGTGTAGTTAGTTTCCGTGAAAAACCTGAGTTCCTTGTAAACGATTTCAAAAACTTGAACCGCCATACCATTTTAAGTACGTATTTTTGCATTATTTCGGTCCCTATGCCATTTCAATGTCGATGTCGGTGGAATATTTTTTCCATGCATATGTCATGCCTTCCCCTATCTTCATTAATATCTTCATTATTAGTTTTTGAGGTCTAGTCTCGTCATTAAATATTCTCTTATGACGGATAAATAATCTCAGAAAGCCAATGTCTACGTGCAGCTTCACATGTCTCAATATTATCAAACACTATTACTTATCCTTCTTTCTTTAGACTTGTTTTTGATACTAAAAGAACTCATCTTATCACAATTTTCTAGAACTGGTAAGTGACAACTAATACACCTAAACTTGGCACTCTGGTGTAATCCATGCGATACTTTATCATATCATATCGTGTAAAATATTAATTGCTGTCTTTGTACCAATAATGCATTATCTAGAATTTTTGTTTTCAAAATGTATCACTTAGTCAAAACGTACGTTGTGATCTTGATCTGCTGCATTTTCTCTCCCACTCTCAATTATAGGGCTTCAAGAGACGATCCTATCCTAGTATGGTCCATCTAATGTTTTTAAATGACATATAAGTACTCTATTCTGAGAAAGATTAGTAATATTAGATTTTTGTACTAATGATGTGACTCAAGCTTAAGGTGCATTTAGACCAAACGAGCATTCGATCATTCTATCCCCCACTCTACGAAATTCGTTCGTTATACAAAACGTGATTTGTCGAAATTTGTTGATTTCGTAGGAGTGGAGGAATGAGCGAAAATGCTCGTTTGGTCTAAATGCACCTATTTAAATTACATGCAATGGAATTTGCCACCAGTGACATAAGTTGTAGACAGTGAGGCAAAGTTGTAGTGAACGGATTTCGAGTTTAATCAGTGCAAAATATTTATAGTTCATTCCTTGATACAGAAATAATAATTGTAAATAAAGTCATTGTTTACCATTTAAGGCTATCGTATTCAGAACTGAAAATATCACAGGAAGTGGAGGTTTCGGATGGCGGAAATCCGAATTTGGTTACTTTCGTTAAAGTTCGCGACGGACCGGTTTGTTGCAAATTGCATTAATAATTTATATTTTATAGCTCACCGTCTGGGAACAACGAAGCAAGTATTATAATTAATTCATCACCTTTATACGTACGTATGTGTAAAGCTTTTAAGAATACTTTTCTTCCGCCAACGAAGCCATTGTGGAATTTAGCACGCGCTTAGTAAGCAACTTCGATCTATATATAAAAAAAAATGTTTACGCAATTTCATTTTAAACCATTGATTTTCATTTAATCCATACATACCCGGTTAATTTCTTATCTGAATTTCCAGAGGTGTCACATACGTGTCGATGACCCTTTAAAGACTGGATACTTCCATGTATAAAGAGGGACAAGACCCATAATAATCCAGAAAGCATTTTTATTAAAGTCAATCTACAGGGTGAACGATATGAAGTGTTACCAATTTCAAAGGACTGCGATTTTTTAGTTGCAACAATTTATTACTATAAGTAACGAAAAACAAGAGGAAAAATATTACATTTTGTGATTAAATTTACTTTTAGTCAAAATACTACCTTTTACCTTGACTACGGTCTTCAAATGGTAAAAAAATATTTGCTCCCAGCACGTTTGTGACCACTGGGTCGCGAATACGATCGCTTTCTTCATTGCATTTATACTAGCATGTTTAATTGCTCTCACCTTTCTCTTCAAAATAGACCAGATAAAAAGTCCGAAACTCACTGCACTGGAGAAATGACACGTGAAATTCGGTTTTCAGCAATTTTAGGTTCTTACAAGCTTATAAGCCGAAGCTCAGTTTCGTTCTTATGTTTGCGGTCTACAACCCAAATGTTTGCGTGCCTAAGACTTCAATGCGGTGTCCAAAACATGTTTCCGATAATAAGCCGTTACTACTTTGACACCAGACTTAAAAAAAAATTACTACTTGTTAACACTTCATATCGTTCACCCTGTAATTAAATTTATAACCTAGGTCACGAAAAGCCAGATAAGATGCGGTATCTCAAGGTGAGCGCAGATTTCTTATCGGTTCTTATCTAAATAAGTTAAACGTGGGGATTAAACTATCGTCATCTTATCACGTTTCTGTAATCTTATGAGGACGACTGATTTAAAACGTTTTATGCAATTGCAGATATGACTTCGAGTCCTAGATAGGGTAAATAAGTTATTAGGCGTACTTATAATTAAGTTTTTCGGAAAAAACAATGTCAACCAGTTCAAAAACAGACTAGACAAACTTTTCCATAACACATTGCATTTAAAACACCGTACAGATGGCACTGTCAGTTGTTACAACTGCTTTCCGGCTCAAAAAAAAATCTTCTGTCGATCTTTCAAACGGAAACTTGGTCTTCCAGTAAATAGGCACCTAAGTAGGTCGACATTAAGTAGGTATTTTAAGTATATTGGATTAGGGCGCGTGGCGACGGCAATAAGAATACATATATCACCACCCGAATTCTTTCCGACAGTGTCGTAAGAGTGGACTAAGGGAAGTCGAAGCGAAGTGTAAATGTTGTGTAAATATTGTGTGAAATATTGATGAACGGCCGCAGCGTCATCATCATGGACACATTACTGCGATCGCCAAGCCGCTTACCAAGCGTAGCGATAAAGGGCTTTACCTAATGCATCCATACGCATAAGTAATATTAGAGGCCTATGTCCATTGTCCATGTCTGACTGTAATAGACTGATGAAGAATTTAACGATTTAATAACGGGTAAGTAATAACGACGATAAAGTGCAGTGGGAGATAATATTCCAGAGACATGAACTTTAACATACATATTATTTTATGTAACAACTAATAACTGTGATAAGTCAGAGGACAACAGAACAAGTAAATTTAGATAAAGTCTCTTCTTTTTCCGTTGTTGCTTGTGACTCCTCTGGCTTTTAAAATTTTGTTTTTCGCTGTTTTATTTTAAATTGTTAGTTTTACAAGCATTACTACTTAATA
This sequence comes from Thaumatotibia leucotreta, assembly GCA_025490895.1. Taxonomy (NCBI): domain Eukaryota; kingdom Metazoa; phylum Arthropoda; class Insecta; order Lepidoptera; family Tortricidae; genus Thaumatotibia; species Thaumatotibia leucotreta. The sequence continues at coordinate 41,139 of JALPQI010011975.1, forward strand.
AACAGATCCACAACTACTGGAAATCACTACCCTTCTTCTTAGCATATCTACTGGACTTATTATGCTTCTTGCAAGAATTTCCATTTGTTTTTGTCAATTATCAGATCACTACTAGGTATATCGAAACGATTCCGGGAACATACGGTATAGGTAACAAAACTCAAGTAAACAACACTTATAATGTTAGTTCACAAAAGGGTCTTAAAGACTAACCTAAGTAGATTTGGCCCCTGTCTGAAACAAGAGAAGATCGAAACCTGATATTCCGCATAGTGTTCTTAGGTCCTGCCACTATTGCACATTACAACCAAATCCCTAGCTTGGGCCAATCTTCTTGGGTTAGCCTGGTAGAAGTTTTTTTATGGGGTGTACGTTAAATTTTAATAATCATATATGTAGAAACAAATCAACATATAGGTAGTATTACTCAGTTAGAAATAATACCATAACCATATAACGCAAAATAGGTTAAATATTAAATGGAAAATAACATCACTCACCCACAAAATCTATCAGAAAAATATGAGTAACATAAATAAGTGCATGCACTCGGTCCTTTATTTTTTTACCTTTACCTTACCTGAACTCTGGCTTTATTTTAGTATAAAATAACTGGAGTAATTTGAAACTCGAGTACAATGCTTGAAGACCTTGAATATCGCTAATGGGATTATTTGCTAGACAACCTTGCATATAGATAAGGGCGTAAAGTATATAAATGAAGGTATATACTGCTGATGTAAATTATATGACGTACATTGAATAATTAAGTTACTATCTAGTTTATTATACATTAACCTAATTTAGCGCACTTTAACATAACAATAGTGTTTAAAAGATTATCATGTGGTTTATTCGTTTGCCTCTATAACATATGTAACTAAGATATAAAAGTAACCAAAAGTGATGACCGCATTGTCAGATTCCAAAAAACAAACATAAATAAAGAATTTAATGACAGTTTCAATTAATAACAAGTATTCACTGAATTGTTGACACTTCAATGCACACATCTCCGCATGACACGTTTTTGACGTTCAAATAAAGCTTTTACAAAAGGCAATACACATACTCGTAAATTCTACATCACGATGTAGATAAATAAGTGCCTAACCTTGAATTAATCAAACACAAAATTAAATGCAATATTTACGAACATATTTTAGAAGTTGTGCTAATATTAGGGTCAAACGCAAACCCATGTTCGGAGTCTTTCCGGTGGACATTCTAAAAGTTAAGGCCTATAAAGCTTGATTTTCTTATGAAAGCCTAATCTTCATTAAGATGTACTCTTTTTTCATTGCGTTGTATAATAAAAATCATTACTGCCTGTCCACAGGCTGTTAAATATCGACCACAGGAAAGAAAAAGTGCGTGTTCAGCTGAACTGTAGAGCCCCTCTTTCCTGTGGCCAATAGTAAGCAACTGGTAGGAGTGTAGTCGTGATTTTTATCACACAATTCAATAGGAAAGGAGTGCCTTTAAATGATAATACGGGTTTAATAAGAAAATTAACTCTCATAGCCCTTAACTTTTAAAGTGTCCACCGGAAAGACCCGTAACATGATTTTAAGTTTGACCCATTATTGTATTGATACAAACAATAATTACAGCTTTAAGCAAATGTTAGTAGTTTATGTATAAGTTGCGATTTGTAGAAAGCAAATAACAAAAAGTTCAAACAGTCGCATTGCTTGAAAGAAGGTAGATATTTCGTTTTTCGTCTTTTCATAATGATTCATACGGACTACGGACATACTTTATTAAATAAAAAAACTTCCACTTCAGTCCTATAGGTGGAAAAGAGAAAGGAAATAAACAGATTGACATCAATCAAGTCTTAAATCATCCAATAATTCAAATATTGTTTAATTACAAATACTTGTCAGAAATACCCTTAAGGTCATGCAGGGCAAATGCAATTAATTGATAATTCTCTTATTTTAATGGGTTTTGTAAAATGGATGTTGGAACCTATTTTTTGTGTTGATTTTGATAAATCAAACAATGTTCAAGGTATCTTCCAAAAGTTCTTAGAAATATATTAAGAGAAATTTCAATTGGATAGTTGCATTTGCCCCACATGATCTTATCTACAAACTATTTATTTTCTTCCCTGATATAATTAGGCACATGGAAAATACCACTTTTGCTTGATGCCCAAACTTTGACCCGTTCTATCACTGGAAAGTCAAGTGCCGCCAAATGTCAAACCGATAATGTTATCGCCTTGGAGCGAGGGTTATGTTTACCGAATCTTAAATGTATATTTTGTCACGCATTGTAAGTAACTAGGGTGATATCAAAGGTACGATTCGATTTGGTTTGGTCTTCTCTGAAAGTGAAATTATTTCCAGAAAAACCGTCTTATTGGGAAGGCGAATTTCTATTGGAAATATTGGAATTCAATCCATACTTGTTGGTTAGCTGACAGATAAAGGAATTGAATCTCATTATTCAATACCTTTATCTATTCTATAGCATGGGAGCTTCGTGGTAGTGGTCCTGCAAAACTGGAGTTACTGGGTTCGAATCTTTTTGACGGCATATCTTTACACAAAATTTGCGAAAAGAAACGATTTTTTTCATTTTCAGACTATGAGACGCTCTTAAACGAATTAATTTAACATCAATCCCTCCGTAAATATTTAATGACCTGAGTATCAAAAGAAGTATTATACCCAAGGCCGTTTAAATTTTGCTCCAAGGTTGCATAGCGAATTGTGAAGGAAAGGAATGTTGTATTTTTGTACCATGGACAGTTCGTGTATGTTAAAAGGACAGATAGCAAAATATAAATTTGTCATAAATGTAGCGTCTCGTGTCAGAAAACTCACAACAATGTTGTCCCGTGGGTGTCGTAAGATTCAACCAAGGGATTGAAGTCACACACTTATTCATTTATGATGTGGACAGTGTGGACACACTACTGCGATCGCCAACCCGCTTGCCCAGCGTGGCGATTATGGGCATGGGCATTTACCTTCTAATGCGTCCATACGCAAAGGAGAGGCCTACTTCCGGCAGTGGATAGGCTGATGATGTATGTCACAACTGTCACAACAATGTTTAGGTACTTTGTTTAGTGATTATTCGACATTTACAAATACCGATTGAGGAAACTCAACGGAAGAAATAGCGACACGACAGGTAAGGAACAGTAGCCGTACCATAAGTTGGCAAGTTTTACTCGATACGTAAAAGAAGGACTTTGCGCTCGCTCCAATAAATAAGTGCGAGCGCGATGGAATGAATGCTTTACGTATAAGTCATGGTACGGCTACACAACACCAAGACTCCAGTGAAATGTCACGTGTGACGTCATCAAGAAACGTTCACTGACGGGAGCTCTTTTCATTGACCAGCACGCGATATGTAACAGAAAATAACGTATTGTGTCAGAGAGAGGCCTGCAGGTCTAGCGCATCTTGTGTTTGACGGCAATTTGCAGCCTTGTCGCGGTACCCGTCTCTATTTGACAGTGTTGATTATAAAGAGGTAGGTAGCCGCGAGAAGGCTACAAGCTACTCTCAAACACAACGTGCGTTGAGCTGCTGTCCAATCTTATTTTCACTATTTAAATACCTATTTTAAGAACGGTGTCCCTCTGTCCAAAGGGTTTTCAATCCCTAGACTGAATTTTGCTCCAAGGTTCAGATTTCATATTTTTGTGTATTGGACACTGGACAGCCTGCGTGTTAAAAGCACAGATACCAAAATAATCTACATGTCATAATTGCATCGTCCTCGCCCGTCGCATCAGTGTTTATTTTGTTTAGTGTTTACTCGACATTTACAACCCGCGTTTGAGGAAGGTCGCCGGCAGAAATAGCGGCAGGTTAGGGACAGAATAGCACTAGTGAAATGTCATTTGTGACGTCATAGTGTAGACGACCCTGTTGATCAGTTCTCGTTTGATTGGCTGTGAGCCTGTGACGCAAACTGAAAACTAGTAGGTGTTACTACTCGTACTTCTTGGGAATTGTACTTACCAAATCTCCCTTTACTCATAAGCGTCTCTTAACTTGGTAAGTCGATAAGTATCGTTTGTCTCTTGCGGTCTTGTATACACATATGTATTGATAAGACCTAAAGGGACATGAATAAGGGGATAAATACAAAATGCATAATCGGTGCG
>JALPQI010011976.1:0-31643 GCA_025490895.1 Thaumatotibia leucotreta
GAGGTTGCTAAGAGTAGTGACAGTTTTTATAGTGAATTTTGGTTGTCAGCCGACGATACGTGAGTTGAACAGTTTAATTATATTTTAACGCTCAAAATAATCCTCAGTATCTAAGTTTAATCTTTTGAACGCCAAGAACTCCCTAATGTGTCGTGTCCTGACGTGCCTAACACGTTAGGAACACCTATAGTGGTAATTGCGGATGCTATTAAAGATACCCCCGCTGACACCTGCTGACAGTTTTTCGTTAGTCGATATATGGGAAGGCGTTAAAAAGGTTAAAATCAGAAGAACTTCTAGACGCTACTACTTAGTTATTTTTACCACCGATCTGCAAAACCCTGCTATTTGTATTAGTAATTTAAGCATAAATGTTGTTTTTAATTCGTTTACATCAAAATTTTAATTAAAAATAAAAGAAACTGTAATCTCATTTTTATGCATTCGACGTAAAAATTGTAATATTAATTATGTAATTATCCCGTCGTATGTGGTCTGTCAAAAATGTTACTTCTGTAAAACCTTGAAAAGGAAATTAAAAAAAGAAAAGGGCCAAAGTATATTTGTATAGTTGTAATGTGTATATTTAGTTCCATAGCACATCAGTGGCGCCACTACTAACTTATTCCATGTTAAAGACATTATACACCGTGGGCTCTTATAACCCGAAAGATTTTAACCACGCATTTTTGATGTAAAAACAAACAAAATATTATGAGTTTTGTAATTTTTAGCAAAAAAAAAAAATTTTAAACTATTTTTTAATGTATTTTAACATAAAAAGTAAATGTTATGAATAACATGCCAATTAAAATTAGTGTTAACGTTTTTATTTTACAAAAACCTCATTTTTTAAAGGTTATATTTCTCACTTTTTGAATGAGGTTAGTGAGACTTATTCTCCATAATGGCATCAACGCCGTTAAATAGACCTTTTGTACTGAGTAACAATTAGAAAATATGTTTTTCTAAATTGGTATTAACTCTGAAATGAGAAACTAGGCGATATCCAGAAAAGTTTATATGATATTATAGTTTCTAAATGTGGTCAGGAATACACTGTTAAAATCGGTCGGGTTTAAACAGCCCACGGTGTATATCTCTTTCTTTCATGTTGTACAAATAAGACATTTTTATAATATCTAATTTGTTTTTAAGGATGCTGTTAGGGTTGAAAATGTAACTTAGCAATCATGATCATTAAGATTTATGTTAGTGCCTACTTATTATTTATTACTTAATTTGTATTTGAATTGCCGGTATATTAAAACATCTTGATCAATTGAACGTTTTTGTTTTGTGTATCATTTTGATGCTTCTGATAGCTGCGGGTGTGGACTGTATGAGGATAATGAGAAATGAGAAGAAATGGATATGTGAATTAAAAAAAACAATATTTGAGTACAGATGGTGCCTTTTTTAGGCTCTAGTGCAAGAAGTGGCTCATTTTACGTCAGGTCCAAAACTTCGGAGGGCCCTCTGTACTAAAAAACGTCGTACGAGACACGTGCAAAAAGGAAATTCGTAACTCGTGTCGTTTAAAGCACTCTCTTCGGTCGTGTTTTAAAACATCGCCACTCGTTTCGGATTTCCCGTTTTTCGCACCTGTGTCGTAATGTACTATTTTAGCACACTTTACAACGTTATTTCAGCAAGATACAAAGGCAAACTAAAACTAGGAATATAAACATGTCAAAAAGTAAAATAATTCAAAATAATCTCATTTACAATTTATTTGTTTATTTTATAAATTACATAATAGACTTAGAGTAATATACCAAAGCGTCTACAATGCTATAACAATAATATAGTTATAAAAAAAGGTCGCAACCCAGCCAGTCGCCAATACCTTCCATTGACTACTTCGACTTTGCCGAGATTCAAAATTAGTAATCTTGGCATTCATTGCAGCTCGGTATTCCGTGTGCAAGGAATACACGGGTATCAGTAGGTACAGTCGACGTCAAATATATAATTACGGTTTAGCCCTTCGTATGTCTAACCAGGAAACTATTAGAAAAAAATATTTGCGACACACGAGGGGTTAGGTCCCGAAATAGTACATTACGACACAAGTGCGAAAAACATGAAATTCGAAACGAGTGGCGATGTTTTAAAACACGACCGATAGGGAGTGTTTTAAATCGACACGAGTTACGAATTTCGTTTTTGTACGTGTCTCGGACGACGTTTTTTAGTACAGATGGCCCTCCGAAGTTTTGGACCTGACGTAAAATTACCCACTTCTCGCACTAGAGCCTAAAAAGTACACCATCTGTACTAAATAGTTATTTGTTTTACTAGGGAGCAAAGTGATTGTTTAACTCTCGTGCAAATATTGAAACCCGACCAAGCGAAAGATTCCAGAATTTGAACCACGAGCGCAGCGAGTGGTTCATAAAATGGAATCTTGAGCGATGCGAGGGTTTTAAGGCACGAGAGTTGAACAAGCTTTGCTGCCGAGTGAAACACAATATTTTTCACCACACTAAAGCGAGGAAACGTGCGAAATAAAACTCAAACAACAAATTAGAAGGTATTTATTTGCAAGTCCTCAACTTCCAAAAAAATAAACAAATCAACAAATAATAAAACAATAACCTCAAATATTTATCTTGGCGTGGCTTGTAAATTTAAAAGAAAAAATATTTGGATGCGTTCTGAAATTTGCATAGTGAAAACACTTTCATTTTCCTATTGTTTTTATTTGTTACGACAAATTTATTTTTTAGAACTTTTAATTAAAAGCCTTTTACAACAAAATGTGGTATTTAATTTGGATTCTAGCATATTGAATATAATATTATGAAAGGTTCATGTGTATGAATCTGTTTGAAACTATTGAGTTTTCGAACGTACTGTCTAGTTCAAACGTCAAAAAGGTTATTGCACTCTCAGGCCGTATAAGTTACTGCTTTAGTCTATCCAGAAGATTAAAATAAAAATACTTTAACCTCTAGAGATTAAAACACAGTTTTGCGCTCTGAAATTGAAGGACAAACAGCGTGTTTACGAGCAGTGTGGTGAAAAATATATTTACACGACTTTATTGCTTCGGCATTAAGGTCGTGCACATTATTTTGGCACCTAAATCTTAATGATATCTTTGACGTGAACTGTACAGCAGAAGTAACGTAAAAAAAATCGCATAATCATATCACCACCTGCCACTTTATACCTGTCTAGAGCTAGACAATTAATTGCATTCGTTCGACAGTATAATTAAATATGTTAAATTATAGATGAGTAATAATTTGTACGAATTAGACATGACCTTCGTGGTTTTTGATAAAGAAATACACCAAAGAACTAAAAAATTGACATTTAAAAAATATAAGGTGTATTAAACGGAGACGTGTGCATTAAAATCAAATTGGGGTCATATTTTTTTAACCGACTTCAAAAAGGATGAAGATCAATTTTTATTATATTTTTTGTACGTATGTTACTCGATATCCCCGAGACTCGTGATTTTAGTTTAATTAAGGACCTAACGTACTCGTTTATGGGAAATAGCCGACATTAAGTTGAATTCAGTTTTCGGACCTAAACTAGTTACCATTATTTTCCTTACTCAGCTTTTGTTTGATATCCTCCCTCCTGAATGCGAAAAGAGATTTCATTTTATTATTTAGATTGCTTTTTAAAGGTAATTGGTTTGAAAGTAGGTAAAAGGTAATGCATCAATAATAGTAGATTGTACAACAAGTGCATAAAGTGACCCATTTTTACCCGAGGCAATTTTTTGGTCTGAGCGAAGCGAAGACATGCCCGTGTTGTACACTCTACTTTTCACTTCGTTTGCGAGGAAAGTAAAATAGTAAAATACATTTTTCACTGCAATTTACACAACTAAGTTGTCGTAAAGCGAAAGAAGAAAAAATATACAACCAATACCCGCCAACTCATTTTTTAATTATTTTTTTTAAATTTTCAACCTGGTATCAGGCTTCATATGCTCGGTTTTCTGCCAAGTCAAACATTTCGGAGCATTTTTTAACGATAACCGATATCTATTTTATGTGATTTACTAAATTTAATGACAGAAAATACAGAATTCGAATATGAAATCAAAAAATATAACAAATTTTGTTAGCTATACTATTTTATTGATAAATAAAATTGTGCAATATGTTTTAACTGTTTGGCTGTTGGGACCGATTACCTTAGCCCATCTTAGCCTTAGAAAACAATTTTACTTTTATGCTCTAGAACATGAAATGCGATTTTATGTCGTCTACGCACGACATAAAGGTGCACTTTTTGAGCATGAGAAGTGAAAACGATATTTTACTTTTGCGAAAGGTTTACGAAGAACGCCAGTAAAACGCCAGTATTTCGTCATCACAATTATTATAAACTACATACTTATACCTAACCTACCTGGCTTGAGTGGCTAGCGTGCACCGGCGCGCTTGGCGAGGAGTGTAGTGATGTATCGAGCGTCCAAGGAGTGTCCATTTGAACGCTCAGGCCATACGCATCCGTTTTCATTTGTTTAACATAGACCCCACACTGCATTTTTTTTAATACCAAACATCGGTGGCAAACAAGCATACGGCCCGCCTGATGGAAAGCAGTCACCGTAGCCTATGGGCGCCTGCAACCCCAGGGGTGTCACATGCGCGTTGCCGACCCAATAAGAACTTGTACACTCCTCTTTTGAAGAACCCCATACTGTAGTCCAACGGGAAAACCTCGGCAGGGAGCTCATTCCACAGACGGACCGTCCGCGGGAGGAAGTTCCTCTGAAACCGCACGGTGTGCGACCATTTAGGTTGCAAGGTGTGAGGATGAGCGCCCAGTCGGTGGCGAGCGGTGCGATGATGAAAAGTGGACGTTGGCATCATGTCGAACAGTTCTTCAGAGCACAACCCATTGCACAGACGATAGAACACACATAAGGAGGCGAAGTCTCTCCATAGACTTAAGGGTTCAATACCGTCTGTGAGTCTGGGATCGTCGACTTTTCGGACAGCTCGTCTCTGAACCGAGTCAAAGGATGCAAGCTGGTATACAGGTGCTCTTGCCCAAAGGTGACAACAATACTCCATATGGGGTCTGACTTGCGACTTATATAACAGAAGTCTTTGCCCCGGAGTAAAGTATTCCCTCGCTTTATTGAGCACACCGAGCTTTTTGGATGCCAGCGTAGCTTTTCCCTCTAGGTGACATCGGAATTGGACGTCGTTGGAAATGTCGACTCCGAGGATCCCAATACTCCCTGACATGGTAAGAGCTGTATACCCGTGTGCATACCCTAACTGCACGCCGGCTCGAGGGTCCACTCAGCTTGCACACTTTGCGTCGGCGCCACTGCAGATATCGATTTGATAACGTCATAATTTGGTAGTTTCGAATGTTAGCGACGATCTCGTGATATTTTTTAAGGGCAAGGTCATGCTAATGACGCTTGTGCTAATGATATGCTAAAAGTTGGTGCACGAATTCCGGAAACAGCGAAATTTTCTACAAATCTTACCAGCAGGTCTAGCCATGATACCATTCAGCAATCGTATACGCTAAGCGATAAGTAACAAATGCATGAGTATGACAGATTTGAACAAAAAGTCACGTGACCGTTTCCATTCATCATTATGGTCACGTGACCATTTCCGTACATCATTGTGGTCGTATGCGATTGGAAAATGGCATCTCATTGGCTAGGCATGTAGTGTGTAGGCAAGAGGCGAATCGCTATCGCTCAGTACAGGACCTTGCGTTGCGTATCGTAGTTTTTCTATCTCTGGGACTACTTACTACTCGGGCACCATCAGATAAATCGGTGCGTCTAGGGAGCACGTCTCTATTGTCATGGCACTAGAGTGCATGTTCAGATATTTTTGAGCACTGAGGCCGCTTCGATAAATACGACGGCGACTGTCCCTAGGTTACACCTAAGTTTGTAACATTTCAACATTCTCTTCTATTGATTTCGCAGGCAACGCAATAGCCTAATTAACGTAGGTATTTAATAACTTTTAATTTGCTAATTGTTAGAGCTCACATCCACATGTATACGTAACATGTGGATGTGAGTACCCCATTAGCAGTAAAAGTAGTTATTATCACGAAAGAAACACGATTACTAGACGTTGATGAACTTTAAGTGCTTTAAAGCGTCTAATCATCTAGCTAGGTCATTCTAGGTTAAGATTAGGTCGCATACTAATTCGACCTATTTGGCATTTAAAAAAGGTAACATTGAAAAACAAATTATGTAAAGTAGGCAAACTGGTGTACGTGCCTGATACCTATTACTTTTTATGTTACATTATTTGCAACTTGTCGATTACTTACAAAAAACTGTTTTCACACCACCTATTCGAATACGGGCCTTTTCTTCCCTGCTGGGAAGGATCAAAGTGGCACTTTTCTGTTCAAGGACTTTCTATTGTCAGCCTAAAAAAATACAAAAAAATATGAAAATAAACCGTACGTTCATAATTGTTAAAAATTTCTTCAGGATCGATTATTTGCATAAATATTAAATATGTGATATATCTTTTATTTTTCCCATAGGTGGTGTGAAAAGCAGTATGTGTCACACGGTATCAAAATTATTTCATCTTGGACGTTAATGCTTGAATCCTTCATTACGCTCAGGATTCCACTTTAGAATCCCTCCCTACAGTCGGGATTCAATTGTGGAATCCGTCGCTCCATTCAGGATTCAATATACGCCCACGCCGGAAATATACCATTTTGATCCCTTGTGACACAATCTACTATTACCTACATTTATTGTAGGTAAGTACTTAAAACAAAATCGGGAGTCCCTCCCTAGGGGTGCAATGTCAAAAGGAACATAAAACAACAAAACAAAGGAGGACATGAACGATACGCAGTAAGGTGGAAGTACTAGTACCCGACGCTGTACCAATACACGTCATCATAGCTTGAGTTGCCATCGATAAGATGAAATCAACTATTAAGGCATTTAAACGATGATAAATGTATGTACCTTTAATGCTTCATATCCCTATTTTGAAATAATTAGCTTATATCTAAATTATTTGTATAATTTTAAGACAGGCTGACATTTATTAGGACTGAGTGTTAATATTTTCAATGTTCCAATACGTGACATTCAAACTTGTACTGAGATGCCATCTATTGGGACTGCCAGCAAAAGCACCTGACTCTTGTACTAGTTTAGAGTTGACTAAGAAAATTTACAATTTTACAATTTAAAAATTTACAATTTAAATTGTAAATTTTCTGTAATATTATTGTCACCCTATAAAATAAATACTATTTAACATTACTTACAAACTCCTCTCCCAAAATATACTTTATGTAGATTTATAAATGAGCAAAATATCGTGATTCAAATAAATATTCTCTATTAATATGTTACGTATTGGTACTTCCACCTTAGTAATTATTTACTCTAGTATTATTTGGCAAGTGCCGAAATCAAAATTTTAATTAAGTATCGTAAACCTTTGATTTACCATTGTCCGCAACGTTACGAAATTATATGGCAGTATTAACAAGCAGTGTCGCGGGAAAAATGTGTGTTGAAATGTTCCCGTGCAAACGAAAACAGGCCTAAAGTCAAACGCCTTGTACAACCTACAACTTCAAATTTGTATTGGAGATATGGCAATGTAGTAAGCGCCCATAAAGCGTATTTTAGCTTGAACGGCTGCAACACAAATGATGTGGGCACATAACTCAATGACATGTTTAATTAGACGAACTTAAAAAAACAGTCGCATCACAAACATAGGCCGATGACGTAACCACTATGTGCCTAAATACCTATGTTGTAAAAAGTGGCCATGAATTTCTTAAAATAAAGAATATCTCAACCTTTTAAAGGTTAATTTAATATAACTTTTATTTTGTCTCTGGCTTGGGAATGACTGGCTATTAGGGTATCGTGGATAGAACCGGAAACCGTACCGACCTTTAAGATTGAACTTCGACCCTGGTTTACCTGAGAAGGTTTCATTATTGCATAAATTATTAATATTGTAATAATTCAAATTGTCACCACATACACCTGTATATGTTAATGTAATGGATATGTGTGTGGTGAGATCACAGGTGCGTGATCTGTCTACCGAATTACCTATAAACCTTACCCTTATAATATTAAACTGAAGAGATAGAGCGTTTGGTCACTCCAATAAAACATGCGACAATCTCACATACACAAATCGACCTACTAGTAAGGGGTCTCCCTCGAGATCCCTAACATCGTTTGTCCTAAAATCACTTGCCCGAACTGTTTTGCACTAATGGGCATTAGCCCTATCGATCAGTTGCAATAACAATCATTTTCCATAATGTAATGATTGTCCTAAAACTCACTTGCCCAAATATTTTTTTACCATAACTGTTAAAAACCCTAATGTTATTTTCCATATTCTTCGAAATCCCTAATAACGTTTCACCTCATGTCATTTAGCCTTGTTGTTGTCCTAAGAGACAGAAAGCCTAGCGATCAATAGCCATACCTAACAATATTTAATCATAATGTCGGTAATGGTTACACAATTTTTTTTTTAAATTTTAGAGAGATATTGGCTCCTAAATAAAATTTGGGGGTGCCTGTCGTGTTGCATAACGTCGATTGTCCTAAAATTTTTTGGCCGAGAATGTATGGCATAATGTTACATGGCATACTACTTGTTTAGCCTACTTAATTTTGCGCATACACGTTTAAAATACCTACACCATATTTATTCTAATATTGATTACTCGAATGTCAAATGACCTAAAGCATAATAATCCTAATGTTCATTGTAATAAATATTGTTTTCCCTACTACTCGAACTGTCAATTTTCACTGCGCCTACTTTTATTTTATCATGTCCGAAATTTCATTCAAAAAGGCATTTTAATAACAACATACAAAACATTTGAACAACAGGGTGAATGGTTAAAAAAAATGTTCAAGTAATAAACCAGGGTAAAACCGACGTGGATTGGTTAGGTTTCGAAACTAGGGCGGAGTGAATGGCGTAGTCTTTAAATACTTAAGTATTTTTAATGAATTGTTTACACATCCTCATACTTACAAAGCCAAAAAAAGGGGGGACGGGGGGGGGGCGAAGCCCCCCACCAGGGGGGCTCTGGGGCGAAGCCCCCCGCATTAAAAAAGAAATAATCTGAACATCCCCTATCTTAACCTGGATAGGTTCGTTAGGTACCTTTTATCCCCTAGAGCGGAAATAGAAGCCCCGCGCAGCGGGGCTTCGTCGACCGGTTCCCAGGTCAAAATTGCTCACTTAAATTCTTTGGACAACAGGGCGAATTATTTAGTAATAGTTAAGTATAAGGAATAAAAAAATATTTTAAAGCTAGTTAAAGGTAGGTAATCATTATTAGTACATTAAATAGTAGGAACATCACCATTATGCACAATAATTTTTCGATACATATACATTAGACACGAAAATCATTAGGACAAACAATATTTAGGAACAACCAAGTTAGGATTAACAATTTCGGCATAGCAAAAATATGCGCAACAATGTTTATGCCATTCATTTTTCGGCGTAAAGTTGTTATGCGACAAATTTTTCGAAATAAAAACATTATGCCACCCGATATAGACCCAAAATTTGATTTTGGATATCTTGGTAATTATAAAGTTAGACAAGTTGTCCATACAAAACATGCTTATTTTAGCGTCCTCTATACGATAGCATAAAAAATACGTGTTATAATGACACCACCCCCATCAAAAAAATTCCCGCGCCCCCTTTGCTATAGGTACTCTGACCCGTCAGGTCAGCAGCTTACAGATATAGGATAAACTGCAATAGGCCATACAGAGTTAGGAAATACGATTATTAGGATTATCGATCATTAGGCTTACTGACAATTATGATACATGACTATTATTGCATATAACGTTAGGATGAATAATTGATATGGAAAATGATAATTAGGATATAACGCATTAGGGAAAACAAAAATCATCCATACGATATTAGGAAAATTAAAAATATGGCATATGAGCGTTAGGACAAATGATCATTCGGACATAAAACGTTAGTGAATGTAAAAATAGGTCAAAAAACGTTAGGGATCCAGATATAGATCCACTAGTAAGTACTATAGGTACCTATATGACAAAATATTTAGCTACAAAAATATGTTGACCGTTAAATAAGTATCACATCACACTCAAATATGCACATAGAGCATAAGGGTGAAGCTGAAGACACATTTATCAGCATGCGTACGCATTCTGTCTAATAAAATTGTCCGTTTAGTAGGTATGAAACGTGTGAGCATGCGTACACATGCGGATAGCTGGACGCGGTCCCATACTAAACTGACATTTTCTATAGACAAAATGCGTACGCATTCTGATTAAATGTGTCTTCAACTTTAATGCCCTAAGTAGTCCATCACGCTCGTAATACGTTAGTGCGACGAGTGTGATAGACTGCTTTACGTATCGACTCATGATAGGTACGGTTACGTCGGTTACCGATACCGGTAAAACTCCATTTCAAATACGAAGGCCCGCTGTCACTCGAAACTTTTGTCATTTAATTGGTCCACTACAAATTGGCACGTGTCGTACACAGATCTATTCAAAAAATATCAATGGAATGTAACGGTTACGTTAGCGTTTCCTCTATATGTAAAGTAGTCCATCACGCTCGCAATACGTTAGTGCGACGAGTGTGATAAACTGCTTAACGTATCGACTCATGGTAGGTACGGTTACCGACACGGGTAAAACTCCATTTCAAATAAGAAAGCCCGATGCCACTCGAAACTTTTGTCATTTAATTGGTCCACTACAAATTGGCACGTGTCGTACACCGATCTATGCAAAAAATATCACGCTACGAAAGAGTCTGGCCAGGGTGCTTAGCCAAGTTGCCAATCGCTAACGCTTAATCGTCAATCGTAAGCGAAAGGCACTAACTGTCTTTGTCGCACTAATGGGTAAGAGTGACAAAGAGGGAAAACTACGATACGCTACTAAGCGATAGCGATTGGCAACTTGGCTAAGCATCCAGGGGGGTTACCCTGACGTACTAATGCGATTCAGCTTAGGTTAAGCGAAAGGGACAGAGACATACAACTCGTATAGCCTTGTCCTTTTCTCTCAACCTAAACTGAACCGCATTAGTACGTCATGGTAACCCCCCGGGTATCTTTTGTTATCACTGATTCTATTGTGGACGCCTAATGACTTTGTCAAGTGGAATCAGGCCTTCGTATTTGAAATGGACTATACAATAATTACTTTCGTTGGACCCAGTTACCGTACGTACACGTGTACAGTACGCTGCAAAAGGGGCTACATTTATAAAGTAAATTTGCAAATATCATACCGCTACAAAATTCCTAGAATTATTTGATGTGCCTGCAACAAAATAATAACTATTATAGTTCGAGAAATATAAATTGAATGTTTATTTTTACTATAATGTAGGTAGAAAGTTATCAAGCTAAGCTGAGCTAAGTTATTAAGCTAAATATTAAGTGGTTTATAAATGTAATATCGCTATCCGTACCTGTGTAATTTGTTGCAATGTTATTCAATTAAAACATATCAACGCTGTAAAAGTTTCTAGTAAAACTGACAGTAAAATGAAGGTTTTGAACTTTAAGGTTAATTTATAACTAATTACCATTTTACTATTTTACTTAAAGTACAGTTTAACTATAAAATAAACGATACGTACCCAAATTTATTAGGTAATAATTTATATCTGTTGGGAGTCAGACACGACCTATTAGGACCATCAAGCAATTAAATTAAGTAGCCATACCTACAAAATATTTCAGAAAAACACTTAAGAACCTGTTTATATTATCATTCGACTATAAACACGTGTAAAAACAAGATTCCTTTTCTTTCAACTTGCTAAATAATTTGAAATTACGTAGGTGACTTTAACTCTAAAACACATCAGCGATGGATTTAAATATCTTCGAATGTTTAATTGGCTTTATTTTATTTGCTTACGAATGTTAAGTAGGTAGGTACCTATTCATATTCAATTATGACATTCCGTCTCAATATTTAAGAGGAAACGCTCTCTATATCTCTATTCGACATTTCAACAAAGGTAAAGTTCAACTTATGTACTTGACTATTTACTTTTACAGTACACGTTGGCGAAAAACTTATATCGATGACACCGCTGCTACCAACGAATATTAAGCAAAAATACCTTTAAACTCCTGTCGTATGACCTATTATGTTAATGCTGAGGATGTGTTGAGATTATTTGATTAAACGAATATTTAGACGTTATACGAGCGTCTCCTCTTAACCGTTCGAAATTATCAAAGTTCAAAGTTACACCGCTTGATATTTGAAGATCTGACGTTTAGTTTTTTTTAAATTATATGATTGATATGTCATCAAATTATTCATTTCCTTTGATTTATATTTGATGGATGAGCTTGCTATGCGCTATGAGGATACAATAAATCTGAAATAAGTTTTTGATTCGAATTAAAATAAATTAAAGTAATATACTCGTACCTAGAGTTTCATGTTCCTCTAACGTAGGTCTAGGTAGTTAACCTACCTCCTCTAGGTAGTTTACCTACAGATTTTTTTTTGTATTAATGTTTCCTAATTTTTTTATCTCTTTACCAACTCTTCATATCTTCGAAGCTACCATCAGAGCCTCAACCATGAACCACGAACGAAGTGTTGCCTCCTATATAAATAGTGCGACAGAGAGTCAACACTTCATACGTGGTGCGCGGTAGGACCTCAGATTGGCCCCTTTCATACAAATTATGTATACAATCTGTCTTCAACTGTACTTACACATAATACACTCTTTCACTTACTTTGTATTTCGCCATAATCTCCCTCGTTTTTTTTTAAAGTACCTACGTATTATATTGTATAGTACTTATAAAATACATACCTAATTATTTAAAACACTATCGGACGGAGTATTTATGATTCCCACCAATGTTGATTGGCGTAAGCGGATCTCATCTTAGAATCTTCAATGTTCAATGAATCAGATGCGATAACATGGATGCCGGTAATGCTCTTGACCCTTCAAGAATGTTGAGCTTCACTGCGATACAGGTTGCAATGTAACTATGTAGAATTGGAGAGTATAAGAACTGCAATTATTTATCAACGTATAATATTACTGATGGCATATCGTAATTTAATGAATGAGGTGCTTTAAAATTGTATTGCAAGACATTTTGTCACATGTCAATTAGGTACAATAAGTAAGTACCATGAATTAAAATTTAACGCTCTCAATCGCGAGTACGTATTTAAGCTCGATAGTTTTTCATCCCGCTCCATATTTTTCTTAGTTTGAGGTCTCCTTGAGGAGGGGGTACCCCTAACGTGATCTTGCGTGATTTTTTCTTGGACCCCGCGTGATTTATGCACAAGCCCAAACGGTAAATAAAAAAAATTGGCCACAACGTGTTGACCGATACGTGCCATTTTAGTTACTGATTTTTCACTCTTTGGTCCATACAAATAATACCTGAATATTAAGTGAGAATCAAATAGTGTAGTGAAAATACAGACTGACCCTTAATTATTGGATTAGTCAACTCATACAACTTAAAACTTATTTATATTTGTATATCTAGTTATTTACCTAAACATAACTGTCATATACTATACATATATACCGATGTACATACATAAGTGAACATGGGTGTAAAAGAGAAATTTAACTTTAAAGCTGTGCGTATTACCTATTATAACATTAGGTGCTTAGATACAAACAGTTTGAAATATAGAGCAAAATATATTTTATTTATTTATTTAATATTTATTGCACAGTTAAATAAAGTATAAATGGTGGACTTAATACCTTTTATGGCATTCTACAAGTCGACCATTGGGCCAAACAGATAAGTTTAAACTATATAAATACGGGATCTCTGGAAGAGGATTTCACTGTATCGCGATTGACGAGGAAATATATCATAATATATGTTATCTAGCAGTTGACAGTTGTGTCCAATGCGAAGTATCGTAATTCATCTGGACAAAGATATGTTGCGGTCTGTAATGACTTATTGTGGGAATGTCAAGCCCATCGCATCTATAAGAAATGCTGGCAGTTACTCAATTGAGTGCCCAAAGCGAATTATGCAAACTAAATTCCATTTTATTTAGATGTATGCGCTAAATGTCGATCATTATATAATGGGGGCAATGACACTGCATCAGGAAATATAATCTAAATATTTGTTAATTATCCTACGTTTATTAAAAACAATATTATTTATTTATTCAAAACGAATAAATATTATTTATTGTCATCAATATTTAAAGTATTCACGCATTCAGGAAATACCACCCTTGACCTAATACCCTTTTGTCGTATTTCATATTAAGTGACAAATTATAAAGTAAATAGTTGTGAATAAAACCTTCAAATGCTAAGCATATACGCACACATAGGCGTGTCGAGTAGCTGCGCGTGTATTATACCCGCGTACGAACTGGCCAAAATGTCATCTGCCCACCAGCGCGATATTGAATCATGTATGGATGAGCTTGAAGCTTATTATAGAATGTATTGGTTTTCCAAAATGTGATCATAGTGGTGTGATGTACCGGTGATCTTCGATGACCGAATCCTGGGAGCCGGTATTGAGCCGGCATGTTTGCGCCGTTTTGACATTAAGTGCGTTAGATTGCAGGGAGAAATGTATAAAAGATTTTGTCACTAGCGTCTAGGCATCAGTCGCTCATCAGTTTCCTGACGAACAGTAGTAATCCAAATAATTATCAAAAATGAAACTGGTGGGTCATCATATAATTAAATCAAAAATTAAGTGACGTGTGCTAAAAATTACAGTGTAGTTAAAAATAGAGCTTCTGCTTTTCTTTAGATGCCAACGGTTGCTAATTACCGAAGGTTTTCTTAGTAGTGAAACTTCAGTGACAACTAGTTTTATTTTTGTGTACTAACAAAATAAAAACATGAATTAGATTACATATAAAGCGGTGCTCTACCGCCAAGTCAAGTTCCCTGGACGACATTGTCAAACTTTCAATAATATTTCTCTGACTTTGAACTTCAAACCTGTACTAACCTATTGTACGATGTTGTTAGAGTTTTTTTAGAAAAGTACAACAGTAAAGGCACGTGACATGCGAGGGCATCACTTTTTGCAAAAAGCTCTAGCTTCCAAATTAACGATTTCAAATATGCATTGAACCTCATTGCAAAGGTTTAACGTTAGAACATTTAAGAAAAACCTCAGTAAACTTAATATTTTCTTCAGTTCGGTTCGGTTTATTCATTCACCCGTAGACCTGTAAAGTGTTCGAAACGTGTGGATGTATTTAAATTTAATTAACATACGCGATATAATCCGTTAAAATAGTTTTATTTCATTTAAAAAACTTCTTGGCATGTGTGATTGCAATAAAATATAGGGTGTATAGTTCGAGAAATATAAATTGAATGTTTATTCTTACTATGTATGATGTAGGTAGAAAGTTACCAATTTATATTTCACGAACTATACCCAAGGTGTAGCCCCGCGAACCGATGTATCAGTAAAAAGCGCGCGAAATTCTAATTTTCAACAGGCGGTCAACCCTCTTCGCCAATTTTTTTAATTTCCCGGCCTCGCCTGCGGCCCTGCCGCGAAAAACGAAATTCGTAAATTTTGAGAATTTGTCTCTCTCACTCTTCGACGCCTTCGTTTGACTGACAGAGAAAAATCCTCGAAATTTACGAATTTCGATTTTCGCGGTAGTAGGCCTGTTACTATTTCTATTGTTTTTTTTTTTTATGTTGGCACAACAAAGTGGCTCCACTCCACCTGATCGTAAGTGAAAAGTAGAGCCCAAATCGCGGCGGCAACGAACAGGAGACAATCAGTAACCTGTTAGTTGCCACCGCCTTGCTGGCCCGCTAGATGCTTCTTCAGGCTTCGTTTAAAGGGTCCCAACTTATATGTATGCGGAAACACATGATAAGTTGGTTTACCAAACTATGTTGCTATTTTATTCAGATTCTTCTCGCTGTCGCCGCCCTTGTGGCCATCACCCTCGCTGCCCCCGCGGAGCCAGAACCCATCAAGATTCTGCGTTCGGACTTCGAACAGCAACCTGAGGGTGGATACAACTTCGCGTAAGTTATTTCTGTCACATGGCCGGATTTAGAGGTTGAGAGGCTTCGGGGCAACAAAGGAGTGGAGGCCCCCTGGATATTCAATTTGATTTGGCCTTCCAAATAAAGTAAACATTTTTTTCAATCAAAATTTTTTAAGATAGTTTACTAGTTGGAATGTGAAAAATTTTATTCGAAATCTCTATCGTGGGGCCCCTCTTTCGTGGAGGCACCGGGGCTATTGCCCACCCATAAATCCGGCCCTGTTCTGTCATATCCACTATCTGTACATGGGTGATGGTAATTGATTATCAGACGTACCTATGCCAACTACGACAAATGGAAAATATGTATGTACTTGTTCGATTATGTTCTTGGTATCAGTCTTGGGTGCGTAGCAGATACGCCAATCGCTAAAGCTGCATGCAGACCAAAAGAGCATTCGCTGTTCTATCCCCCTACTCTACGAAATTCGATCGTTACACGATTCGTTGACTTCGTAGAGTGGGGGATAGAACAGCGAATGCTCTTTTGGTCTGCATGCACCTTTACGCTCAATCCTGAATCGTGAAAGAAAGACAACTAACTGTATTAGTCGCACTAATAAAAAGGTCTGATAAAGAAAACTACGATACGCTACTGAGCGTTAGCGAATGATAATGATAACTTGGTTACACACTCTGTTACCATGCTTTAAGAAAGAAGTAAATGTTTGGTTGATAGTGTTTGATGCTTGGCTTGTTATTTCTTCTTATTTTTAAACAAAATTCTTGGAACAATTATAATTGAGTTAAAATTAATAGCCTCTTATTAAAACAAGTCAATGATCAGTATGATGACTTATCAGTTTCGAATTTAATGCGTCTTCAAAGAATGTGTGAACAAGATCTTTATCTGAATTACAGTGTCGAAACTGAAGATGGCATCAAAAAGGAGGAGGTTGGCGAGGTGAAGGTCGTAAACGACGAGGAGAACAAACCCCACAGCGTGGTGGTAGTCCGTGGGTCCTACAGCTACACCGACAAAGACGGCCAGCCCCACACCGTCACCTACGTCGCCGATGAGAATGGGTTTCAGCCTCAGAGCGAGGACATCCCCAAAGCTCCCTCGCAGTAAATAAGATCTCGACAGTCAGGCGTACCGCGAACTTCGAAATCTTCGAAAAGATTTGTCTCTGTCACTCCAACGAAAGCGTTATTAGAGTGACAGAGAGAAATCCTCGGGATTTGTGGATTTCGTAGTTAGCGGTAGGACGGCACAACTGACCGACAGCCCACGAATTTAGTAAGTTAAGCCATAACATCGTCGGGACGCGGGCGCGGCATCAGCTCCGCTATTCCCTAGTTACTCTCTGTTATTTTGATGCCAACTGCCATATTTTTTGCGTTTATATTTTTTTGTTGACATGTACTGTGAATAAATTTGGTTATAAAGAATAATATGTTTTAATTTAATGATACCTAAACGTGCATTCAGACCAAACGAGCATTCGCTGTTCTATCCCCCACTCTACGAAATCAACCAATCGCGTTTTGCGTAACGATCGAATTTCGTAGAGGGGGCGACTACTAGAATAGCGAATGCTCGTTCGGTCTGAATGCACCTTAACTGATATCACGAGTTCATGAACACAAAAACATGGGTAGGAGAAACGTGTACAGTCAAGGAAATTGATTCATGTACTGTATGTACCTACATGTACTTTTACGTACTTTGTACAGTGACAATGGCAACAAGAGTATGAGGTTTCTAACGACTTATACAAGGTGGTAAAAAAATAAGTAATTGTTATTGTTCATGAATTAAATAAATAATAAGTGCATATTAAAATTTTGTACAGAAGTTATATTTAATCAATTGGAAAGAACTTAAAATAAAAGGTCATTTGGCAGTAATGCCAGTAGGTATACAAACATGACGTTACTTTTGTGTATTTGATATGAAGCTTCATAGAGGCGGTAGTTAGGTAAGACAGTTCGAAAAAATATGTTCAATTGACTTGTCAGTCATCATGCCTATTATAAATACGGGTCTAAAATGCCCCCAAAAACAATTAAATAATAAATAAATATCTTGGGACATCTTGCACAAATCAACGTTAAGCGCAAATAAAGCTCGTGATGTGGGTACCAGGCGACGATATATATAAATAATAGATAGATACTTAAATACATAGACAGCCATGACCAAGGAACACAATTTTGTGATAAATACACAAATAATGCCCTCGCCGGGATTAGAACCCGGAACCTCCAGCTTCGTAGGCAGGGTCACTACCAACTAGGCTACGGACGGAAGCTGAGAAAACAAACTTATGATATAGTTACCAAGCGATGATATACAGTGTGTTACCATGACCTGGGCTTTTACCGAAATGGGTAATGTACACATTACTTTTGACAAATAATTAAATTGACCGTAGGTACAATTAATTTTATTTCCTCTGTACGATCAATGGAATGCGTGTGCTGCTTAGTTGTCAAACGTTGTATGTGTCGGCGATCTGTCATTGTCAAGTGCAAATTAACGATTCATTTTGAAGTACATTGCTTCTCAGTTTACTTTTATTAGAAAGTTAATTACTTTTAAAATTAGCAGTTTGATAATGCTGGTTTGGCTAAAAATCTGCATCGCAATCCTCAGTCAATCAATAAATGTCGGATCATGTTAACACACTGTATATAATAGATAGATACATCATCATCATCACCATCAGCCTATGATAGTCCACAGCTGGACCTAAGCCTCTCCTATTAAATATGCGTATAGATAGACGCAGACGCATTAGGAGGTAATAGGTAATAGATACATCATCATCATCATCATCATATCAGCCGAAAGACGTCCACTGCTGAACATAGGCCTCTCCCAACGATTGCCACAATGACCGGTCCTGCGCCACCCGCATCCAGCGGACTCCTGCGACCTTCACCAGGTCATCAGTCCACCTTGTGGGGGGCCTACCCACGCTACGCCTTCCGGTACGTGGCCGCCACTCAAGAACCTTCCCGCCCCAACGGCCATCGGTTCTACGCGCAATGTGCCCCGCCCACTGCCACTTCAGTCTAGCGATTCGGAGAGCTATTTCGGTTACTTTGGTTCTGCTGCGGATGGTCTCATTTTTAATCCGATCACGCAGAGAGACTCCTAGCATAGCCCTCTCCATTGCCCTTTGGGTGACTTTGAGCCTTCTTATGAGGCCCATCGTAAGCGGCCACGTTTCAGTACCGTATGTCATCACTGGCAACACACACTGATCAAAGACTTTCGTCTTCAAACACTGCGGAATATTGGACGAAAATATGTGTCGTAGCTTCCCGAACGCTGCCCAACCGAGTCGGATTCGACGATTGACCTCTTTCTCGAAGTTGGACCTACCTAACTGGATAGATACATATAGATACTTAAATACATAGACGGCCATGACCAAGGAACAAATATTTGTGATAAATGAATACACAAATAATGCCCTCGCAGGAACTCGAACCCGGAACCTCCAGCTTCTTCGGCAGGGTCACTACCAACTAGGTTACGGAGGCTGACTATTATTAAACGGTTAAACATGTCGCGCGTAACGACTAAAATACAAGTGAGTTTAACCGTTTAGTTAATTATATATAGGTATGACCAATGACCATACACGATGACATATCGAACCCTATCATGATAATTAGTGATATCTACTGATATTTTTGTGTGGTGACGGCAGTAAAAATACATTAGTCACCACCCCAACTCCTCCTGCGGGTGTCGTAAGAGTCGACTGAGGGATTAAAGTGTCACTGACCATTCTACAAGATTGATGACGGGCAGCAGCGTCATCATAGTGGACACATTACTGCGATCGCCAATCCGCTTGCCCAGCGTGGCGATTATGGGCATTTACCTCTTAATGCGTCTATACGTGTAGTTAATAGGAGAGGCCTACGTCCAGCAGTGGACTAATATAGGCTGATGATGTATGTGATATTTTTGTAGGTGTCTAAAGCGAAGCCTGTAAACTTTCTGGTATCAATACCTAAGCAGTAAAAATAAAACAGCCCGGAAAAGTTTAGTTTAAAATAACCATCTCAAATTGGAGTATTTTACTCTGCCGTCCCTAAAGGACCTACATTTAGACCAAACTAGCATTCGCTCATTCTATCCCCCACTCTACGAAATTCGTTCGTTACACAAAACTTGATTCGTCGAAATTCGTTGTTTTCGTAGACTGGGGGATAGAATGAGCGAATGCTCGTTTGGTCTAAATGCACCTTTATGTAAAGGCCAATAACCATCGAGATTGATAATTCCGAGATCAGAATGCAACCAACTAACACACAAAAGCGTAGCATAGTCAAGTTCTCTCTCTGTCAGTCTTGTATATTAGTGCGACAAAGACGTGTGCGTTTCGTGACGAACGTCAGCGATTGGCGTCTGGGCTACGTACCCACAGGAAATATTATAAGCTGCTGGGTTACAAGTTACAAGTTGGGGAGACAAGTTGCCAATCGCTAACGCTTAATCGTCAATCGTAAACGAAAGGCAGCTAACTGTCTTTGTCTCACTAATATGAAAGAGCGACAGAGAGGGAAAACTACGATGCGCTACTAAGCGTTAGCGATTGGCAACTTGGCTAAGCATGCTGTTCTCTATCATCTTAAGCTTCAAAATTTCTGAGCACAAGGTGCATGTCCGAGACTGAAGGATAATCATAAAATGGAAAACATGAGATCCTAGCTTAGCCTAGCAAAGATAAGATGTCATTTAGGATTCATATGCGATATCGATAAGCGACAAGTACCTAATAAATGTATGAGAATGACGGCTTCGTACGAAAAGTCAAGTGACCATTTCCGTACATTATTATGGTCACGTGACTTATCGCTTATCGTATACGATTGCAGAATGGCATCTTGGCTAAGCCAGCGGGTCTGTGTACTTAAGATGGTTACAATATCATATAAACACAATTACAAAAAGTCTAAAAAAAAATATTAGAGATATATTTGAGATACACCGACATTCTAGAAATTGAAAATAAAATTGAAAATAATCTCTGTTTTTTCCTACGTAACAATAGTTAAGTGTTTATTTTAGTTAGGATACAATTTTGACAACGCAAACCACGGAAAATAATCGATATGGTAAGAATCCTTACTAATAGAGGTCTATACAACTACAATCAAGAATAGTACATTACGACACAAATGCGAAAAACAGGAAATCCGAAACGACTGGCGATGTAAGTGTACGAAAAGGCGCCATCTGTACTGCATTTTTCCTAACTAGTGCGGAAAAGTAAACTTTGCGCTCGCTTCGCGTGCGTTAATTTCTCTTTTTAAGGCACTTGTTATGAAAAAAGTCGTTCGATACATGTGTAAAAACTTCTTTTTAACTCGAGTGATTGTCGCCCTCGTTTCACCCGGGCTCCAACTTTCACCCTCATCGAAAAAAAATGTTTTTGCACTTGTAACGAAATGTACTAGTTCAGTACAGATGGTGCTTTTTTTACGCGCTAGTGCGAGAAGTGGTTCATTTTACGTCAGGTCGAAATCTACGGAGTACCACATGTAAAACGTCGTACGATACACGTGCGAATAGGAAATTCGTAACTCGTGTCGATTTAAAGCACTCCCTTCGATCGCACTTTAATCTATCTTTATTAATTGATGTTTATTAATGTATGAGCTGAACTGAATGTATTTGTAATGAAATTGTGTTAATTAATTATTGAATAATGAATGTAAAGAATGTTAATTATATTAGGATATACAATGTTGATTTGACTTGTAAATGTATTTTTACCAATAAATGAACTGAACTGAACTGAACTCGTTTCAAACTTCATTTTTTCGCACTTGTATCATAATATAGATATTATTTTCGGTTACCGCGATACTTATTCATGAAATAATAGTACATTTCCTAAAAAGTTTTTGCACGTGTAAGGGACTATTTTTTTCATAACAAGTGCGTCAAAAAGAGAAATTATAGCGCGCGAAGCGTGTGCGAAGTTCATTTTTGCGCACTAGTTAGGAAAAAATATTTTATCGTCAGTGGTCAGTCACCATCAAGTAGACCACGAACCCTGTAAAGTGGGAATGAACGTTGGGATGTAATTAAATTAATTGATACAGTATTATAATCCTACACGATACATGTATTATAATCCTTTAAAATTGTTTTATTTCACGACATTCTAGAAATTACAAATTAGGAAAAACCTCTTCTTGTTCATATGTAGCAGGTTTTTTTTACTTGTCGATTTAATCTATGAACTTTATTTATACACTTCCTACTCAACTAGTATAACATTTGTTAGGACTATGCAACTCTAGATAACTGTCACAAGGTACAATTTTGACAAGGCAAATCATAACCGACGTTGGTTAACTTGGTCATTCTTTGGTAGGTATGGCTTAACTACTAAAAAAAAAATTAACTTTTTTAAATAAAATAATTATATTGTCAAATTGAATAAAGCTCCTTGCGAAGGAACAATAGGAAGATCCCTGCACAATGACAAAATACCAACAAGCAGAGCTGTCGTCTCTTGCGTTGCGTTTTAAAAGACATTAACGGTAATTTGGAGAAAAAAAATCTATGAATGTTTCCTTTCGTAAATACAAGTTTTCAAATATTTTTCCTTACTTAGGCTTCTCATCAAGGTATTAAGCAAGCATTCGCTGTTCTAACCTCCCACTCTACGAAATTCGATCGGTACTTACACAAAACGTGATTGGTTGATTTCGTAGAACGGGTGCTAGAACAGCGAATGCTCTTTTGGTTTAATAGCACCTTTACGATAGGTACCTACTTGATTTTAAAGAACCTAAAATCAAAAACTGTCACTCTTAATAATCTCGTTTGTCAGTATTTTTAAATCAAAACTGAGGTACAAGCTTTATTTCAAGTACCTACTTAGGTATTTGTTACTTAGTGAGTTAGTTGTCAACTGACGAAATAGTGTATAGGTTTTCCCGAAATTCGATTGCATTTCAATAAAATGTCATTACAGTTAACTAACTGCACGTATGTAATTTATGCTTTATGAGTATTATAATAAGGGTCACGAAGAGGCGGTCAACTGTGTTGGCATTTGTACGGTTGCTCATAGTCATAGTAATCATCGATGACCGAAACCGTGTGGCCGGTACCGAGCATGTTTGCCGACATTTGACATTGAGTGCGTTAGATTGCAGGGAGAAATGTATAAAAGATTTCGTCACGAGCGTTTAGGCATCAGTCGCTCATCCGTTTCCCATTGAACAGACGTAATAAAAATATTATCAAAAATGAAACTGGTGAGTTAAAAAAAATTTTACAAATAGGTTTAGTGAAGTGTGTAAAACAGTGTGGTTAGAACTTCGGACTGCAGTAACAGGATCGTATACGAGTTGCAAAATGTCGTGATAACATGTTAACAAGTAGTCACTTGCTAATTAATAATGTGTACTTAACGGCTGTTTTATTGAAGCTTGTAAATTGTAATACAATCACAAACTTCTTTCTAACTATGACATAGAGATTTGTACTCGTTTCTCATTGTATCTATTTGTTTATAAAGGTGCGGTTAAACTAAAAGAGCATTCGCTGTTCTAACCTCCCACTCTACGAAATACGATCGGTACACAAAACGTCATTGGTTGATTTCTTAGAACGGGCGCTAGAACAGCGAATGCTCTTTCGGTCTGCACGCACCTTAACACACGTGCTTCACACGAGTCAGAACCAGAATCAATTTGTCAAGAAATCATTAAGCTCTTCTTATGGCGTACTTAAAGCTGACAAGGCACTTCGTAAATAAACCTGACCTAGTCTAATGTGTTCAACACGGTTAACAATTCAAAAATAAATTCTAAGAAATAAGCCTTCGATTCAGTGATAGTGATAAGCGCCAATATTGTCATTCTGAGACTGGAAGAGTCTAGACTTCAAGAGTCTGGAATTTCCAGAGGCATCTGATTCATTTACTACAAACACAATTTCTCGGCCAGCGGATTCTGCTTCGCAATTTGTCAGCCATTAATCGTCCATGTTAAGAAAACTAGAAGTCTACCAATCGTTTCTTGATAAATCATAATCAATCTATCGCATTAACGTACGTAGATCTCTCAACTGCCATGCCACTGTTAATATCGGGCCACCCAATCCAGCCTCGAACTACCATTGACCTACGAGTTGGTTGGGGAATGGTAGGCAGAGTTAGCCAAAAAGTGATTTGATTACTTCTGTAAATTACATTAAATTTGTGTCGTTAAAAGAATCGGAAGGAGTACCCAATCAGATTACTCTTTGCCCAAATCTGATGGTAGGGTACTATCTTGCATCTTAACACAGAGGCCAAACTTTTCTCTAGTTTAAATCCTGTTTTCCATACAGATCGTACTCGTCGTCGCCGCCCTGGTAGCCGTCGCGCTCGCCGCCCCGGCGGAGCAGGAGCCTCCCAAGATCCTCCGAGCTGACTTCGAGCAGCAGCCAGAGGGTGGATACCAATACGCGTAAGTTCAATATTATTTGAGTATCTATTCCAATAATTGTCAATAGGTCATTCTTCATATTTAAGATCTAATTGTAAGTAACGCGTAATTTTCCCCCTGAAAAGCGATGCGTTCGTTAGACGGAGTAGACACTGGAGAATGACCGAAATATTAATGTCTCATTCTTAAGTGAATAGATCTCTTAAAATGATAAGTTCGTATATGAATGGAATGTTTTGTTTTGTTTCTGTACAATAAAGAGTTTACTACTACTAATGCAATTAATTATATTCAATGTTAAAATCACAGAACATACTTACTAGCAATGCAGGATAGAAGATTTCAAAAATAAGAACGTTCTCATGGAATGTTTTTACACATTTATTGCCAAGCTTTTGGGTCAATTTATATTGTACTTAACGAGCTGATAAAGACGCCATGTTCTCAATAGCAGCTTTAATAAGATTCTTTTGATATTTTCCGTTATTTATGAAATATTTCAGAATGCTCTGCAACTTGTAGATTACTCAAAAGCCGGTCATAGTTTTGAAAATGCGAAAATACGCTCGTAATGTGAACTGCATTAAAGGATTTTAATAAATAATTTTCCAAATTGCAGTTACGAAACTGAAGACGGCATCAAAAAAGACGAGAACGGCGAGCTTAAGACCGTAAACGACGAAGAGAACAAGCCCCATGAAGTGGTGGTCGTGCGCGGTTCCTACAGCTACACCGATGCGGAGGGCAAGCCCCACACCGTCACCTACTACGCCGACGAAACTGGCTTCCACGCCGAGAGCGAAGACATCCCTAAGGCCGCTTAAGACGAGTGATACTCAACCTGTAGGCGGGTTCTATGCGATTATTCTATCGCACCAAGTCATTACCATTCCCAAATTATTGACGAACTGCGTATGAATAGTGGATTCATTTTCGGTTATCTTGTAGCAGACGCATGTTTGTCTGCTATTCTGGCATAATAGTCTCGTTTGCTTTTATTAAACGGAAAATAAAGTGGTGATGGTAATGAACAATAAAAACGCGTAAAAAAATCGCATAGAAACACCGAGGCATACCATTAGCTGTACCATGAGTTAAGGATACGTTAGGTTTTACGATACGTAAAGGATTCTATAGCGTTCGGACTGATATATTCGAGTGAGCGCGATGGCCAGCTTTACGTACCTATCGAGTAAAACCTAACGTTACTGATACTTGCAAAGTCATGGTATGGCTACATGTTAGTAAGTAAGGTTTGCGTTACATTTTACTGGATATATAAAACCTATCACGCACACACTGATGTATTGAAACGAGCGTGATGGATAGTTTACGTATCGAGTAAAAGCTAACTTAAACATTACTTGCCGATTCGTGGTAAACACACTGTGCCAAGAAATCTAGTTACCTAGTTTTAACATTGTGTACGCACGCTTATGATGGTTCAGCTTTAATCGATAGGTACATGTGTCACCGCTCTTACGTATTAGTGTGAGAATGTGACTACAAAAACGACAAACGATAAAATTGAATCATCAATAAAGCAGATGCGAGTGCGGCATTCGCATTTTCTCAGTTAGTCTTTGTTATTATGATACTCACTGCCATATTTTTTACGTTTATATTTGTTGTTGACAATGTTGACATGTAGGTACTCGTACGTACTGTAAATAAATTGTATAAGAAAATTAAATATATTTTCAATATACTACCCCCAACCCACTGCTTTGAATAAGCTTATGATTGTTATTAAATACTTAGTTTTAAACAAATTAACATACCTAAATGTATGAAATGCACAACATTCCAATTTTCTAAATTCCGACGACCAACGCTTCCCACCAATGTTCAAATCTGTTAGTTTTTTAATAACGTAACTCGTTAGTCACACTTGACTTCAGTATTATAGATTATAAATAAAAGAATACAAATAAACGTTTCAAAATTACAGGTACATAAGTAACAACTGTTTACTGTGTGCTATTTAATAACGACGAAAACATACGTGCGTGTCGCGATAATGTTAATACTAATAATAATAATATATAATGTATGAAAATTGCAAAACCTATTCGAGAATTAGGCGCAGGTAACTAGGTACAGTTAAAGACAAAATAAGGTGTACACAAAAATGTTCAAATATATGTCCCCGTGCACTCTAATTCTGTGTACATAAGAACGTCGTAACATATTTATGAGCGGATTCTTTCGATACTTATTTTTGCACTTGTTTACTTTTGTTTACACTGTACCATGAAATTCTCTATCGTCACATTTTACTGTAATGTCTATAATGTAGTTTTGAAATGGCATACTGTTTAACATACATATTTTCCATCAGACTTACTTTTGGTACGTAATTTTATTGTCATGCAACTGTTTTACATACTTGCTTAAAATTAAGGGCCAAAACACTCAGAAGATATTTTTTTCATAAATAATGGAGTGCCTAATTTAGAATATTATTGATAATTAAATTTTATTTATAAACTAACTACAAGTAGGTACATACAAAATTAAATTTAAAAAGTATAATTAAACTAAAACTAGATAAAACCTAAAATAAATCTAAAACAGGCCCCTGCGGCATGGTACCCAGGACGCTGGCAGCATTTCCTCGCTGGATTGCCAAGCTAATGCGGTGAGCGAGGAAGCTGCCAGCACTTGGGTCTCCCGTGGCGTTAGTGACATAATGTACACATTTTGAGTTGCGTGCTATGTTACTGTCATGATTGCGTATTGAATCTGTGTTATAGAAATATAACAGTCGGTAGGTATTTTTTCAATGAGTGTCTGAGACAGGCGTGACTGTTGTTACCTACATTAAAGTTACCTCTACTATATCCACGTGATATGAATACTTGTTTGTAACTATACAAACTTATTCTCTATATGACAAAGGAAACAAAAGTAATAAAATAATTATTTATGATTATGACAGCCATTCTCAAAGTTTCTTCCGCGGAATCCTGGTTCTCCGCAGAGCATTGATAGGGTCTCAGAAAGAAAAAAAAGCAGGTACGTATCCGCTTCTTGCTACAATGGCCTTGGACGTCTTTTTTCCGTCCGCATCAAAATACTTGTACTACTTATGCAACTGGGTGAATCAACTTTTATGTTATTGCTATGGTTATGGTCACCTGAGTCACGCTGGTTTTATGGTAAATTTTGCTAGGTACTTAGATTATGCAAACATGTGTGTAGTCCATGTTTGTAGGTGGCGTATTAAAAGAAGGGCTTATTAACACCAGAAAAATACATGTTTTCATAGTTCAAGTAGCATAATTTTTGCATAAGGCCAACGTGACTCATTGACCGTAGACATGGCAATAATAGATAAAAAAGTTGATTTAACGAATTATAAGTGTTAGGAACACCCTATTATACTTTATTATTTGGGTCAAAAATATGAAATGGAACCCGTGTGGGTTCCATTTGCAATGAGAACCGCTAAAATTGTCCACATTGTCTGTATGCCAAACGGCCAAGATCCTATTAATCTAGATTTCTGTACTTGAGTCATTCTACCACAAGCAATTGAGCACGCCTCAGTTGCGTCATTCGAACTTGGAAAATTTGAACTAGATTTTTTTTTTCAAGTAAGAGCACATTTTTTTTTAAAGTCGTAATGTGTTTCGTTTCTTAGATAGTTAAGGGTGTAGATTTAAAAGATAACTTAAGATAAGATACTATAAATTTTGGATTTCAAGATGATCGATATACGAGTATCTTTTTATTGTCTTTGTCATCAATGTCATCATGGATGTCCTTTTGTAGGTCTTGTACTGCGGAGATGAACATCATATACTTGATACATAATACGAATAAATAAATGTATGTATTACAGTATTACAAATATTAATGTCATGGAAGAAGTCCATTATCCAGCCAATGGTCTCTCTATAGAGTTTCATCATCATAGTCCAGGAGGATGATTGATGATGATGATTATCGATGAAACTTCCTAGATTCTACACATCATTCGTGATAAGAATTTTGTGGTTGCTCTTTATTATCTATTAATTATATCGCGCGTCACTAGAAAATAAGCTTTTTAATAACAGTAGGCCTAGCCAAGATGCTATTTTGCAATCGTATACGATAAGCGATAAGTAATAAATGTATGAGATTGTCAGTTTGGAACGAAAAGTCACGTGATACATTATAACTTACCGCTTCTCGTATACGATTGCAGAATAGCACCTTGGCTAGGCTTGTAGACCAAATTTGAAGTAATTCTATGTATTTATTTATTTTCAAAACTACAATTTATGTACATAGATTAAATCTAACTAATCTACTTAACCTAACCTATATCTAAGATTGGCCCTTGTGGCATTGTTGTACCGAGGATGCTGGCGGCATTTCCTCGCTGTATCGCAATACTGATGCGTTGTGTGAGGAAGTCGCCAGCTCTTCGGTCTTTAGTTACATCAACCAGACGTTTCGCGATCTCAGCAAACAATTTGCGTGCGCTGGGGCCCCAAGAACCTAAAGTTTCTACGCCAAACGGTACAAAATCGTACTCTTTGCCGAGGCCCTTATATTTATTACGTTTTAAAAATTCGGCATTTTCAGCCGCAGCGGCTGCCTTAAACGTAGTTCGTTGAAGATGGGACGGTGCCAGGGTATCTACGCAAGTAGCATCCCATACCAACATCCGTCCCAAGCTCCAAGGAACCAAAGACACACCATCAGGTCTCTTACCATCATCCCTAATAATACCAGTAGGCTCAAGAAGATCAGGTACGTTGATCGTGGCAAGAGACCTGCGGATTATGTCGTTAAGCGTCGCATGTCTGGAAATACGGCCTGCGCTTTTTTGACAACTTAGTCCGTGGTGTCCCAGTCGGTCCACGTCTGTGCCACAACAGCATAAGTGAGGGGTGCATACCGCGGCCCCGAGTCTCAGGCCGGTTGCGAGCCTAAGAGAGGCCGGATCCAGGAAAGTACCAGTACTAGCCGAAGGATGGGCATGCAGCCAGTAACCAGCTTAAATCCTACGACAAACGTGGCCAACCCACCGAAGATGGCATTCTTGATGCTTCTTCGCTACATAACATCACCGATTACGAGGTTGCCATGGATGTTCTTGTTTCTACACAACAATGTATACAACTTAGCAATTAGAACCAATTTGCCATTGAGAACTTTCTGTTTCAAATTAGGGATTATTTTTATCACCTAAGCAATATTCTACACAATTGACAATTGCGAAATTGCACGTTCGATTTACATTTGGAACTGCGACCTTACCGCGAACTTCGAAATCCACAAATTTCGAGGATTTGTCTCTCTTACTCTAATTACACCTTCGTTGGAGTGCCAGAGAAAAAACCTCGAAATTTACGAATTTCGATTTTTGCGGTAGTAGGCCGGTATCAACTTCATCAAGTGCCACAGAAATTTTATCTTAGACTTGGATATAAATGTGCAAAGAACAATATTAAGAATAGAAGTGCCAAAATTGACATGATTTATAAATGTCTATTTTTCACATGTATCGTATGGCGTTTTTCAGCACAGTTGGCCCTCAGAAATTTCAATTTGACAAGAAATTAACGATTTCTCGCGCTAGCGCTTAAATAAACAAGTCATGATTAAATGCTCTTAGTACCATACATTATAGATGATTCTTTAAACCTACATTTTTGTTTCTGCAAAGCAATCTAACGAGATTTTTTGCATTGATAAATTCAGCGACAATACAAGCCAATAATTTAAATAAATATATCAAAATATTTTCTTCGGATACCGCGAGGATTACACATGAAATAAAACTATGAAAATGGAGAAACTCGCGTATATTAACTAATTTTAACTTCATTCCGACGTTTCGAACACTTTACAGGGTTTGTGGTCTGCGGATGACTGACAATTGAGGAAATTTGATAGATCTACCTCCATCAAAATAAGAAAGATAATAATACATATTATCTCCGTATGGTACCTAAGTAAGTAATAGCCGTAAGCCGTTGCTGATGGACACCTGTGATATCCAAAGGCCTACGCCTACGGCTACGGCGAAATTCTAACCCCCTTATTCATAAACGGCTGCTAACTAAACAAGCCACTAATAATTGTTTGTCCCTTTCGGTCTTAACAATGTGTCCATAAGAGCAAAAGGGACAAACAATTATTAGCGGCTTGTTAAGTTAGCAGACGTTTATGAATAAGGGGGTCAGTCGGTAAATGTCTAGCATTTGTCTCTGCTACTTCAGTCACGGTTTTTTTTAGTGTGACTGAGGCAGGTGCCCGAAATTTACTAACTTCGAAGTTGGCGGCTTATTTCTGCGTCGCATGTCCGTCGCCGATCCCATAAAACTGAACAATTCGCTGAATACCTAGATGGTAAAACTGAGGTAGGACTGGTTGAGATTTCGTGGTGGAACAATTTTAACAACGTGCATAATTATCACTGAATAATGGCGGTGTGGTGACGGCAATAAGATTATATATATCACCACCCCAATTCTTCCATTGGGTGCCGTAAGAGTGAACTAAGGGAACGAAATGTCACTTACCATTTATTTATTTAAGATTGATGATGAGTAGCAGTATCGTCATAGTGGACACGACATACTACTTAAATCTGATCGCCAAGCCGCTTGTAGATGTGTATTTACCTCCCAATGCGCCCATATCCATGGATAATAGAAGATGCCTTTGTCCAGCAGTAGAGTGATATTGGCGGATGATGTTTATAATATATGTGTAATAAAAACAAGAAAAAAGTATTAACACATTCAGGCGAGTCCATTTCGTGGTATAATATTAAGTGCTGAATCTGTCTGTTTTGTCTTGTCCTGTTATGCTTGTTATATTTGCCACGAATAAATTATTTGTATTTGTATTTATTTAACACAATAAAAATAAATTATTAAAATTATAAATAAAACAATTGCCCTAGGTCCTGCTGGGGAGGTAGAGTGCCCAGAAGACTGGCCGCATTGCCGCGCTGGACTGCTATGCTGAGTCTGCGCGAAATACTGGCCAGCCCTCTGGTCACCCGACACCTCTATAAGGCGCTTGGAATTAAGTCAACCCTACCCTACACCAACAACCTACAACAACTAATCTACTACAACCCTAATCTTAAACTAGTGTAGGCATTATC
>JALPQI010011977.1:0-31745 GCA_025490895.1 Thaumatotibia leucotreta
TGCAGGAACCAGTCTAAGTACGTTAATAAACAAAATTCAAACGTTTCCTATCACAGGTAAGTAAAAAAAGTTATATTAAATTCAATATAAAATTAGTATGGGCGAGAGACATAGTG
This sequence comes from Thaumatotibia leucotreta, assembly GCA_025490895.1. Lineage (NCBI taxonomy): Eukaryota > Metazoa > Arthropoda > Insecta > Lepidoptera > Tortricidae > Thaumatotibia > Thaumatotibia leucotreta. The sequence goes on from JALPQI010011977.1 coordinate 117, forward strand.
AAGAGACACGACGCTGAATTTGTTATCGATAGTCTAAGTAAACTCTTACAACTAAACGGTGTTAGTAGAAATTCAAAATTTGTTCCCGAGTTACGGACGTTTCCTATGTATAAGTAAGTATAATTATGTGTATTTCTCTATTTAAGTACATATATATATCGTCGCCTAGCACCCATAGTACAAGCTTTGCTTAGTTCGGGGCTAGGTTGATTTGTATGAGACTGTCCCCCAAACATTTATTTATTTATTTATATTTAGCAATAATATAATATTTATCTAGAGTGCAGACAATGAAGCAACTGTACAAAAACATATAGTTTAAGAAATTCTGACTTAATTTTTAAATTTCCTATAGAACCATGTGTCAGAGAACGCTGGATAACGGCGACTGGAAAGTTGAACTGGTTTCCGCAAAAACACGACACAATTTGTTCGGACCACTTCCAAAATGACTGTTTTGTAAAAACAAATCCAAAATCTAAATTGTCATTCAATGCCTGTCCAACTTTAAAACTCCATCCTGCGTTTGACAAGGTAAGTTAGCTTTGCTAAATAATTTTATTGTGTTTTAAAAGTAAAGTACCGTTTAAAGGATTTCTGTTCAAGAAAACGTAAAACGGTACAATTTACGAATTAAAAATTTCTTTATACATTTATACATCTAGTTAATCTGTCCTCATATATATAATACCTACATTACCTAACCATCTAAACTCCTTACAGTTGATCGTTTAATTTTAGTTCCCATTTATAGTTACAATTTTAATTTAAGCACCTATGATATACCTACATTTTCTTTTTGCGTTTTATAACGTAATATAAGTAGATATAGTTTGCACACCTTGAACAAACAAACCAATGCAAAGGTAACATATATAACTAGAGTGGGTCTTAAGACCGCCTGTTGTTTAACCTCTGTCTAGCCTTCCCTTAACACTTGTTGTTTAACTTTAACCTTAAAGCTAACAACTTAATGTAAGTAGGTACGTATTGTAAATATAAATTCAAATAAATGAATTAATTTTACTGTTTTTATATCATTCATAACGACATCATTTTAGTGAGATTTTAAAAATGAGAATGTTTGAATAGCCTTTTTCAAGTAACATTTTTAGTCAAATAACTGTTGGTTTTAGTCTATCGATAAAAATATCGAGCCATACCACAACACTATTTACATTAACATGTCAAAATTACCTGACACGGTCGGTTTCTATGAAAATGACAGCCAAGGCCGCCTCTATCTCTAAGGTTACACAATAAAGAGGTCCGTGCTCTGTGGGTCTGACGAAAAATTATCTGTGTCAATGAGCGATAAAAATGTCAAAAGTCTCGCTACGATCCAAATGAATTTGACACATTTGTGCTTCTTAGGACAATAAGAAGCGATAAAGACTATAAAAGCTTTTATCAGCCAAAATAAGCCGATCGTACGTCGACAACCCTAAAAGTGCACCAAATGCTCAATGCTCAAGTCTTATGTTAAGATAGCGCTATGGTGAGTTGAATGTTGCGATTTGAAGCCAGAGCATGAAAATATGCAACAAATTGTGTTTCGCTTTGATCAACTAAATCCCAAAAGTATGCGAGGTAAAATCAACATCGCCTCTGCAATGTGTATAATGTAGGTATCTGTGTATAAACTCAGGGTTTGGCATTAAAGAACATGTAGTGTAATTGCACTTTGATGTTCAGACTACTTTTCAGGTGGTTCGCAAAATAAAAAGGACTACTACGTATTTAATAAATAAAAAAAGCCTTACAATTTGGTAAACATACCAATACCAGTTACGCGGTGTTTCAAAGTCAAAGTCAAACTATTCTTTATTCAAGTAAGCTTATTAATAAGCACTTTCGAATCGTCTGACATGAGAGAAAAAAATCTACTCTTTTGAACTATATAAATTAATATATTATGTTATGCGCCTTCTTTTGAATTGTTTGTTATCGGTACCTACATCAATGTGAATAAACAATCAAATTAAAATTACCTTGAAATCAAAATTACACACAATTTTTTTTTAAATCATAAAAATTTTAGTTAGTATTACTATATTTTAGGATTGATATACGTTTAAGAATAATAAGGGTAAGCCCAAAAGATTGTAACCTCAGTAAAGTTACCAATTATTTTGTGTGTTTACAATTCATTAGGTAATCAAAGTTGAGTATCTTTCTGGCCTGGCCTTAGAGGTGCGTACATATTTAGACGCTTAAATCTATTTCATTAATATAAGAACATTTAGTAGCTGGTGGTAGTCTTGTTGAGTTACCCAATGTCAATAAGATTTTATTCTAAATTAATAGGAAATAATGGCGCAGTTGATTTTTTTTTCAGCATTTTGGTGATAACTGATAAGCCATGAAAAGTAGAGGAATATCATCACATCAAAATAGGTATCCAGCGCTGTGGCTTTGACGGAGGGTGCTCCGAGGACCCTCTTAGTGGATCGAAACATGTCGAGCAGTCATCGACTTAATATGCGTGAGTAACCCAATTCAATAATATTTTAATATGTTTGATTCTCACAGCAGTTATTCTAAAATTGCAATTCTGTATAAGGAGATTTTGCAAAGCAAAGGATTTGTGCAATTTTTTCTGCAGTGTGTCAACATTCCGAACCTATTTGTATTCTCTCGAGTGCTTTGTGAGCACAAGGCATAAAAAACAGTGGAATAAATAAGCAAAACGGCCTGACGTTCGGACGAATTTACATGTGAAACGGGTGAGCTTGAGTTACGCCTGTGAACTGATTCTGATAGATGAGTAAGATGAGAAAACAAAATTGTAAGAACTGTAATGACAATTTGAAGGTTTGCTGGACGCTTTGGTCAAAATTTCGCAGTTGTATGGTGAATGTGTATTTTTTTATCTTTTAACGTTATGTAGGTACATTAATACAGAACAATATTGTACCTACGTAAAATCATTCGCTAGCAATTAATTTTATATTTTTTTATGAGATATCTATTGAAATTTTTACCTAAAATTTTTCGTAATAATTTGTATAAAAATGATGTGAAAAAAAATACACTCAAATGGGATAGATTAAGGTTTCCTAATTTATCCCAGAAAGTCATTTGGCCAAATATCACTTTCCAAGCAAGCATATCGCACTCATTTCAATTCATAGCAATATCACTGCCAACTGTAATGTGTCGCAGACATATCTTTCGCATATTATCATATTCGAATCTAAACTATAACCTAGTAAATTTGGAAAATGGAAATTCGGTAAAATTAAAGTTGGCAAATAATAATTTGGTAAATGCTGGTAATGTCGGTACGCCAAATGAATCATAGGTATGCGAAAAATTGGTAGACAAGTGATATTCGGCAAAATTTACATCTGCGAAAAGGTAGAATACCTAAATGAACACAAGTATCTGTATCTAGGAATAAACGAGTCTTCTTTATATAAATACGTAAATAAATAAACATCAAGACACAAATCGCCCTACTCCCATGGTAATATCAAATTTCGAATGTGGGTACCAAGCGACGATATAAATTATATAATGAATATTTATACTTACAGATAGGTACTTAAATACATAGACAACCACGACCAAGGAGCAAAAAAATATTTGTGATAAATAAATACACAAAATAATGTCGCTAACATTTTTTCGTTGTATTAAAAAATGTTAGCGACATTATTTGTGTATTTATTTATCACAAATATTTTCTGACGAAAACAAGTGTCGTCTAATAACACAGCCAAATTGTGATTGTATTCAGTTATCGGAATACGTGCATTGTGGATGTCATGGTTCATTATTCAGGCCCTTATTAATAATGTACCGCGTACAAAGCGACAGCTCTGGGCTGACCTCAGAGCAATCACATGGAGAGACAGGCTGAAGAAATGTCGCTTCTCTGCACGAGTCCGATAAATAAACAACACCAGTCTACTGGTATGTACGGAGCAGACTGACGATTTTTTTTAAGGTAATAAAGTAATCTTGATAAGAACAGCGAAAACTCAAAGTTTAGGGGTCTTTCCTAATATACCCGGAGAATTTTTATTGACTCTTGAAAATTTGAAGGGATTAAATTTGTTTCGTCGTTGATGAAACTTATCCGGATCGAAAAAACTGTTATTCATCCTCAGATACATAATTATGGTGCAGTTGAATTTTAAACATACCGGGCAATGAAACAATTAATTTCAATTACAACGATTCCGCGTCAATTTTACACAACACATAAGCATACTTACTAGTTGATAAGTTCGTTAGACAATCAAATCATGATGTTATAATAGCACTAAAATTGCACCGAAGTTATTTCACGAACAAAGGAAATCATATGATTTCACGTGATGCTTACAAGAATTTGTGTCTACCAACAATTTATAAAGTAATGGGTTGGTATGATATTTATGGATCTTTTCCAAAAAGTAACCGATAACCGATTATAGTTTAATATGAAAATGAATGATTATGACATGTTGTATAAACACTGTAATACTACTATACAAACTGTCTGGCCTATTGCGATCCATCATAAACATTTCATTCAGTTTCTTGAAGTGTTTATCCGTGTCATCGCTTAGGTATCCATACGAGCTAAAATTAGCTTTTATGAGAAATATGAGACGTATTTTGTTCCTAGTTATTTGAATAATTATTTCACATAAGTGAGAGAGTTCAAAATTACTATTTCTAATAATTATATGTATATAATGTATATTACATATAATATAATGTATATTTATCCCGCTTGTATCACTATAAATTAAGGTATATAGTTAGGGAAATATTATTTGACAGACTCTTATCTTACTTACGACCTTTTGTTTTGCGTCATTAACAATAGAAAAGTGCTCGACTGCTGATTGTTCAGTAAGTGCTAACGCAAAACAAATAATATTTCCCGAACTAAACCAACTAGAAAATTAGGTTTAGCATTAGGTTTTTCGTTGTGAGAATACCTACTAAAATACGGAAAAGTCTTTCATTATTTATAAAGCTTGTTTTGGTATTGATTACAAGAGAAGAATTCAACCTCTATTTTATTTAATATACACTAACGTACATTACTGTATAAGGTACCGACATTACATTACGTACGTATAACCTTTCTAACGGCTTTAACGTGAGGTAATAAAACTGTCTAAAACAATAAATTTTCGAACAACTGTTCGAAATGGTTTCTTTGACAACATCATGCATTCAACCTCATTGAAAAGGATATGGATTGGTGATCAGCTTGAGGCACCAGCTTCTCGGCCTCGAGTCCTGCGTGAGGTACCGAAGCGCCACCGGCGTGAACCCCGGATAGGGCAGACCCTGCCCCGCCGAACTCTCAGTGCTCATTCCCCCCTCCGAATCCCCCCCATCGGACTCCGACCCGTCGCCGGAGTCCGACTCGCCCCGATACCCGTAGTAAGGCATCCTTCCACTTAACTTATAAGCTCATTGTACTATCATAAGTCATATGCTACACTACACTATTTGACCATGTTTATAGCTCAACTGTAGAGGTACGAGTCAGTCTGAAGTCGGAGGAAGTGCTGTTGTTCTGCGTAGAACTGAGCGGGTGGAGCCATGATGGAATGACACTAGTTTGTTTTATCTGAAACAAAAGAAATAAGCATTAGCATTTTAGAGAAGATTACTTGTTTTGGGCCGATTGCTAAAACATGGTACCTAGTTAAAGGGTTAATGAAATGAAAAACACTATTTCGATTTCATTGTCATACGAATGTTAATCTTATAAAGGTAAGTGAGAGGTTACTGTATTCATTTTTAAATATCCTATTTCTAGATAAGATTGAAGCTTAACGAAATGTCTAGTACGAATACTTATATATAATTTAGCCAAAATCAAAGTATGCGTTGTGATGAATGTGATTAAATTGGTTTGTCTAAAAGAATTCAGAAACATCTATAAATTAAATTATCTTTTTATTGTGTCCAACATCATCCAAAACTACAATTAATAATAAACCAGGTACATATTTGAAACATCGCCAATTATTTTATATTATTGTTTTATAATTAACATAATTACTGCCTTGTAGAAATCAATAGCATAATCATTATAATAGTTATTATGCCCAGTTTATGTTATTAAATATGCCAATGCTTTGCCAACACTTTGCCAACAATATGTATCTACATCACTCAAATATAGAGGAAATATAATAAAGGCTGTAATTAAACAATAATGCTAACCGTCAAGTTATACTGCTCTGAATTTAATGAAATATTAATATCGGTACTAGTATTACATTCGGAATAGCGCCGTAAAGCTCGGAGCTCCCAATATGCAGTTGGGACTTTACGAGCGGCGTAGCTTAGCTGTAGCCGTACCATGAGCTACGATGCGACTCGCATTATTAACGTGGACTTATTAACGTTCTATCCCGCTCGCTTGCACCAATATGCGAGTACGAGTCGGATGGATAGAAAGTAAAGGCTAAACGACACCGGTTGCGTGTATAGTTCGTGAGATATAAATTGGTAACTTTCTACCTACATTATAGTAAAAATAAACATTCAATTTATATTTCTCGAACTTACAGCACATGGACGCACTCGCATCCGGTGTGGCTCAGTCTTTACACTTTCATTGCCAACGAGTGCTATTCGCTACCCGTTTTTCCGCTTTGTATTAAAAATGGACCTCCCAAAGAGAACTCCCCTCGGGAGTTCCCGGCGCGCAATGTGTTAAGTTCACGTTAATAACGCGGTGGCGGCTCATGGTATACGTAAGCGCAGTTTGCGAGTGTGATAGACTGCTTTATGTATCGTATATCGTAAACGTTACTTGCCAACTCAAGGTACGGTAGTCAAGGTAGGTAATCGTGTGCCCTTATGTCTTCATCATCATCATCATCAGCCTATGTTAGTCCACTGCTGGACGTATGCCTCTCCTATTAACTATGCGTATAGACGCATTAGGAGGTAAATGCCCATAATCGCCACGCTGGGCAAGCGGATTGGCGATCGCAGTAATGTGTCCACTATGATGACGCTGCTGCCCATCATCAATCTTGTAAAATGGTCAGTGACACTTCAATCCCTTAGTCGACTCTTACGACACCCGCAGGAGGAGTTGGGGTGGTGACAAATGTATTCTTACTGCCGTCACCACACGGCATTACGGCTTATGTCTTCAGTAAGCTGGTAGTCTCAGGTTTGGAACCAAGTAGACGAAAGTAATTATAATAATTTAGTACCTAATATTATTCTGAGATAGAATGGCTTTTACTAGGATGTTAGATTGATACCTTACCTATTTACCACATTAAAATTTAATTATTTAGTAGATTGGTTATTTTCTTATGTCACGATGATCAGTGTTTGCCAGAATACGAGTACAAAATAACGATCCACTATAGTTTCTAACCACGTAAATTAATCTGTCCCTTTCATAGCACTTTCTCCCTACAACGATAGTTCGTACACGAAACTTGCCACTACACGAGTTAATGCGACAATAATTGTTTTATTATTATATATCTAATCCCAAACGTCTACTAAAGGGAATTAGCTAAGTTGGACTCCGAACTAATACGGAGACACCGATTAATTGTTTTTGTTGCGAAACTCGGATGTGATTCGCTGCTTCAGGCATTGGCACGTCTGACTCGTAGCTATGTCTTAGTGATTTCTGATAAAGCTTTTTTGATATTGTATTGTTGTCAGCGGTGAGACCGCGGTGAGACCAGTGCCTTAAGCTATGGCAATAAGTATTGCCATAGCTTAAGGCACTGCTCTCACCGCGAGCTACTAAGCTATGAACTATCGGCTATAAACACGAACAAAAGATACGCACTCTCGTCTAAATAAAAGAGACACGGCGATACTCGCAGCGTTGATAGTTGATAGCTGGGCGAGTATCGCCGTGTCTCTTTTATTTACACTGGAGTGCGTATCTTTTGTTTGTGTTTATAGCCGATAGTTCATAGCTTAATAGCTCGCGGTGAGACCAGTGCCTCATTGGAGCTAAGAGTAATATCCAATATTTACGGCTCGAGATTTGAAAATGTTACTTAGTCAAGTATTATTATCATGTAGCCTTTATATCGTGCTGTTGGGCAAAGGCTTCAAAGAGCTCTTCGTCCATTGCTCAAAATATTTTGGGAATCATGTCAAAGTGACGCTATGAAGTGTGAAAGCACATTGTTAAAAATCTGTTACTAGCTGTGACTGTGAAATGGTTCTAGAGTGGCCTGGGGTTTCGATTGGTTAAGTGTGCAAAGATTTAAAAATTATCAACCAATTCTGTCTTCACGGTCATCGACATAATATATTTAGTGGAACGTTTTTACTGAAACGCTCATATTTTGTTACGTAGTTATCATATTTTAAAATCAGTCTTAATGAGTTTTCCTTTGCTCTTTTCGCAAAATGTTTCGGTATAATAAAAAAGATAAAAAAAACTTAGTTCAGAAATCGAGACTCTCGTCTGATTAATACATACACAATACACGTAGGTACCTGTATAACTATATACTAATCTTATACTTTTCTTTTCTATAAAAACAGCTTAATATCGTTACCTGTTGAATCCTTTTACTGGTTTCTTAGTTTGATCTAATTAACTTAATTTAGAGCTTGTAAAAACTCGGCTGAAATCAAATTGAGGTTACTTTTACAACAATTCAGCCAACTGTTGCTCACTTGAAAAAATCCGAGGCAACCGTTTCGCGCGGATCATTAAAACAGCGGTAAGAACTTCTCGAAAGCCGAACGCCGAAACAAAACGTCCAGGTGGAATAAAATGGAACACTTTGGGGGAAACAGACTATCTCCTATAGACCACTTATGATAAAATGAAGTGATTGAATTTCACCATAAACATGTAAAGTCGGAAGGAGAGTTACCAGAGAATGAGGTACACATAATTATATTACATCATTTATAGGTACCAATAAGTCACTAAACATGAGAGTCAAGCAATGTTGTCTTCGATTGGTAACTAACTACCTAAACAAAGCCATCTTTTAATAAATTTTGCTCGATCGGGATAGCGTTCACAATGCAATTTGAAGTAGTTAAATTCTTGTGTATGTATAGTAAGATAACATTTTGGTACATAATTGTAATCGATAAACAAAAATATTATAAATTGTTTACCGTTCTACAATAAGTTCTAATAAGTATCTCATATAAAAGAACACACAACAGTAGTTTATGTTTAAACATAAAACACAAATTTAAAATGTACGTAATTGAAAATGAGTGTGTACACGTATATAACTGACCCATTTACTACTACTTAAAACCAGATTTGTTTCAGAATCGAAGAGATTCTTTTACGTTTTACTCGGCTGGTGGGAGTATCAAAGTACATTGACGTCAGTAGTATCCAATGCTCAATGTAACAAGTAAGTGATCTGTGGGAAAAGATGAAAAGAAGCTTCGCCAGAGAAGAATGCAGGCCGTTAACGAACGGAACTTCAGCAAATTTGGACACAAACAAAGATTTTACGGTCGCAATTAAGAGGTAACGTTGAACTCTTACACCCCAAATTATATGCTTATGCTTTAGAAGTAGCTTCAAAATAAATTTAATGACGGTGTAAAAGAAGCTTTAAAACGCTGTCAGTCTTTTTGATAATATTAATATAAAGCTGAGATTTTTTTATTAAAAAATAAAGTATTTACCTACGGCAATTTAGTTAGAGAGACGTTTATTTCAATTAAGCGATGAAGGCGACACGCGACGGTACACGGGTATTAAAGAAAGACATTTTAATTTAAAATGATCTTATATTCTATTAAAAAATAAGAAATAGGTATACTGTCATTGCTAACCTGTGGTGCTCAAGCTTGGTCACTTAGCAAGAGCTAGAAGTACAAGCTAAAGAGTAGCCAGCAGCGTGATTTTGAGCGTAGCATTTTAGGTGTGGAAAGGGGTATCCTGTCGTTTGACCAAAAATTGTTTAACAAATTCACACTTGGCAACCAACTACTGGCAAAATTATGTTTCGGCAAATCCTTTTTTCTACAAAAACATCTTTGACAATTTATTATCTTAGCCAAATAATTAAACAAATAAAATATTATTTTATAAGAGGTATTTTTGGCAAAAGAATATTTAACAACAAAGTAAACTAATAAATTTACCATTAGCCTAAAAATGTTTGCTAAAATGGGTTGGAGTATAGCAAAGTGGGTTTTTTTGTTGCAACCCAGTAAATTTTTCCCCAAAATCAAAAATGGCCGAGATATTCGACATCAAATTAAAAAAAATTAACATAACATTCATCGTAATCTTGACCAAAATCTGCAGTGAGCGAGCGAAGCGAGCGAACAAAACCTTCCGGGGCAGATCCGACTCGGATAGGTTAGGTTAGAAGACTAAGGCGGGAGCATTGCTCCCGCCTTAGTCTTCGAGGTTATTTTTTTTTATTGTAACCCAGAAAAAATTTCCCCAAAATCGAAAATGGTCGAGATAGGTATCGGTGAATATACAAATATGTTAAACGTAGTTTTAGGTGACATGTAAAATATACAATTGATTTATTTATTAATTTATACATTGTTCTAATGTATTAATTGCTTAATGATTAGTGGTCAATTGAGTTTTTGTAAAATGATACATTTGCGGAATAACATTTTTGCCACTTACTACATTGGTGAAACGTTTGTTGTAAAATAAATATTTGCTAACATTGTTTTGGTTAAACATTAGTGAACCGTGGAAAGGACTTACCGCATCCGGAACACCACGTTGCGTTCCAAAACACGCATTGCTATCACTCAGGCCTAATACTTAGACTCATTTCAATTTGTATAAGAATGTGTCATCTTATTTATGGTTTACTAATAATTATGTTGTTGTCACAAATTTCATGGCATGTTATCATTTGCTAAACTATTATTCCACAGTTTCATTTGGCAGAATCATCACATAGCAAACCAACGTTACGCAGACGTATCTCTCTTATATTATCATGAAAATTCGGCCAAATATAAGGTAGCAAGTTATAATTTGATAACTTATGTTGGTATGCCAAATGAATCATCTGCCATAAGTTGGTTGGGAAGTAAATTAGGTGAAAAATATTTCGGCGAAATAGCAGTGACCGAACCGGCGAAATACACCGATATTTATTAATGTTTATTAAATTATTTATTAACTCAAATCAAGTTTGGCAAGATAGGCAAGTTTGTAGAAGTTTACGGTACGCAAACTTTAAATTTGCCCATTAGCAAGCTTATCAGACATGGAGTCGAGAAATCCTCTTACATTTATACTATAATCAAACAAACTTTCAAATCGTGTTATAAAGTAATCGCTACTCATTACTTTCTCCAGACGCTACAAGTAGCAACTCCGCTCCGTCATCGTTAAATGTTTAGGTTTATTCACATACTAACACTAGACACCGCATTAGAGTGTTCACCAGTGCGAGATTATTACACGCTGTGTAACACTTTGTAGAATGATTATCAATGAAGCTATACCTATAGCTTCGCTGATAGTCATTCTACACATTTTTACTGCAAGAGAGGGCTTACCGAAAACTCTAAAAATCATACCCATAACGCTGTTTGGCATTAGAGTCATAAATATCAAAATTACTATTGTTCGAGATTGTTTGTGAAAGTTCAAGGTAAGCTGAGCTCAGTTTTTGTAACGCAGACCATAAACTTGCAAGCGACTATAGTAGAAATAAATAGTCGTGCTCCCATACTGATGTCGTAGTGATGATGAATGATGAGCATTGAGCAATGTATGGAAGGCCCCTACTCTACGTGTTGAACGGTCGAGGAATTTAATTTCCTACCCATTTCGTACCTTGTCATAGTAGCTATAATATGACAGTCCTAGCAGCTTTCATATATTGATTGTCACTGTGGCAAGGTACGAAATGGATAGGAAATTAAATTCCTCGACTGTACGTAGAGTTGCTACAAGATGAAACAAGAAGTGGTAAATTGAACAAAAAATAAAGCTACGCATGTTTTAAACAAACACTGCACAGTCCACTAGGAACTTAACACTATCATTCCTGGGTTCATAATAAATGGCTGATTAAATAAAGCACACTCAAAAACACCCGATCCACACGGAACACGAACACGGCAGTTATCAACGCGGAAATAGTTATTTATGAAACAAGTGAAAGTAGGCTACATTTCAACATGTGTATTGTGTATGGGAAAACCAGACTATCTCGGCAGTAGGTACTAACCAGGCCGTGCGGAACAGTAATATGAAAATTCTTTCCTGCACACATGCAGCATAAATCACTCTCTGTGCATAAGTTTACCCTTAAAAAAGAGCATTTTCTGAGCATATACATTGTAAAGATTAACTAAACTAACATCTGTAGTTGGTGTGTGATCTGTGGCTTTATTTAACCAAAGTTTGTACATCGATAGACGCTCGGCTGAGCTCGCGCCGCGATTCCGTTTAAATTGTCACGCAAATATTGCTTGGAATTTAACTTGTGGGTAAGCGTTTTAATAGGGCTTTGGAATAAGTTAACTGTGAACGTAGGTTTATTTCGTGCAGTTAATTCGAGAGGAATAATAATTCGCTCTTTAGGGTGAAGAGTAAAATAGGAAATTTTAATAATTACCTGAATAATTCAATTGACATTTGAATTATCAACTATACGTTTGATTAGATTTTATCCAGCAAAAGAGATGTTGTTGATGATGTTTTTGTAAGAGATGTTGTATTGATTTGAAAACTCAAATTATATTCTATAAATTTATGATTATGGTTCTCAGATGAGAGCTAAAAGAGGATTAGAGTAAACGATTTATTTATAAAGGACACTAAAAAAATGCGTTGTTTTTCGTATAATATACTTCAAACACTAGTTCTAAATTCTGCTTGTTACTTATGGCCTAAACAGAAACATTTAATTACAATTAAATCTTAATTATTCAAAACAACTCTGATCAAAGTTCCAACAAAGCAGATAATTAGACTGATTATATCGATTATATAAACTAGCACCTTCAGTATTTTTATCTGTGAAAGGGACAAGATGACAAGATGATTGTAAAGTTGACATAATGATTTTTATTACGCTTAAAACACGTTTTACGAGAAACCACGACATTCAAATGGTTCATCCATCTATATTTTTACATAAACAGATAAACAAACCCTCTTCAACGCTGATAGCTAAATTATTCAGGCCACTTAAAACGGACAGCGATAAAAAACAATATTAATGATGAACTGAAACTCGAATGTTGGTGCGTGTTATTACCATAATATTTCCCCGATTTAATTCTCTAGATTTACAAGATAGCGTAAAAAGGGATAAGGATTCCCAGTCCAATAAACCCTGGTATGGTTTCCCGGGTTCCATATGTTCGCCTGTTTATTCCGCGATCTTTTATGCATATCTCATTTCCTACAGTTTTCGGGTACGAATTTGTAGCGAACTTTGGCTCCATAAAAATGTTTTTTGATGGATACTGCAATATACCCTGAAGGGATATTAGCATTTTTTCCTCGGAACTTTTTATGAAGCGCATTTAATACTTTAGTGTGGATAGATTTGGAAATTTCTTCCTTGATGCTGTTTGAGCCTCAAAGGTCTAAAAATAGGCCAACAAAATTTATTTATAACGACCTAATGGTCAATTTTTTTCAAAAAAACCGTATTTTAGATTTTTAGGACATAGAGTTATTATTTCACTTGTTCTAATAGATCTATCCTTGGGGTTTAAAAAAGTTGAATAAAGCAGTTAACCTCTCTTCATATACAAAAAAATTAATTTAGATATTTATTGTACAGTTATGCACTTGTGAAAAGTCAAAAATACTCATACTATTTAACGTGCGTTTACCAACCATATTGTTCATTTCGTTAATACCTGTCTAAAATAAAAATCCTGGGGTCATTTAGGAAAATAAAATCGCAAAGCGATCGCATCTGATTTTACGGTGCGTCAAAACCAGGAGGCTAATTTATCTTCATTTCTTTATTCATCTGGCCCAACCTTCGAGCCACGTGTTACAACCTTTCTGGTAAATCCCGGGAGAGAAATTAAAATAACGTTAACCCTCGACCGCAGAAGGCCTGTTAGTAGTTTTACAAGAATGATTAGTTTTCGAATTTACTTTCTATTCCAATGTCAAAGAGATAAGAGTTTTCAACTATAATTCTAAATTAATAATAATTTAGTTTATTTTCAAAACTACAATTTATGTACATACAATGCCATAAGGGCCAATCTTAGATATAGGTTAGGTTAAGTAGATTAGTTAGATTTAATCTATGTACATAATTTAGTTGAATTAAATATTCCAAAAATGTCGATAGTTACAAAATACTAGAAAGGTATAATTTTATCTTGAATAAAATTATAACTAGCAAACAAGATTATATTTCATGGAGATTTTGGCTTGAGTTTAACTTTAAGAAAATTTCCAAGGTATGGACGTTGGCATACGTATTTCGGCAAAAATGGAGATGTTTTTACTGGCAATAAATATTGAGAAGTGGAAATTGGCAGATTGGATTGGTTTTAACTTATTTATGTTTCTAACTAAATTTCTATTTGGATGGATTGGCCTTTTACTGAATAATAATTTCAGATGCCTGTTACATTTAGATTCAACACTGAAAAAGTAACATTAAAGTTTTCAATAAACTAAGGAAATGTAAAAGTAGCGTAATAATTCTTGTTTTTAATCTAGAAAACTAGAAAGAGCGCAAAGCAACTACCAGCTGAAAGACGAATTTATAAAGCGAAATGACGACAGCACGCGACGTGGGCGCATCATTCATGTTCACAAAGCGATTATTCTTCTTGGATTTTATTCGTACGGGATTTAAACTACCACAATTTCAAAGGTTAGCATTGTGGTGAAAGTTCTATTGAAAATAGAGATTGTTTTGTGTTTCATCATTGTGTCCTTTTATTTTTATGTTGAATGAAACTTTCAACATTATAAATGTTGATATAGTTATGTATCTTCAATGTAAAAATATAGATATAGCATAAAACTGAGACTATTTTGAGCAGCCATTTCATTTCAGACCAATACTATCTTTAGGTTAGGTGTTAGGGATAAGCATTATAAATCATGGTTACCTACCTACACTATACTTCCCAGAGCAAAATTAATTGTTTAGAATTTTAAATCAACTTCAAAAGGGCTAGCCTCGTAAATGTGTCCGTCAACTGGTTTGTACAGTACATGCGTGCGAAACGACTGTGGATTTATCGTTCACAAGTTCGTTTTGAAATGAGTCTGCAATTTTTTTACAAAAATGAAGGCCAAGAAGAGAACACGGCAACTGGTCTTGCAATAGAAACACTGTTTCATGGCTCCTGCACAACGATTTTTTTAAGTACCTAGGTTTTTCTTTACCTATCAGAAAATGTAATTAAATCGATAATGCTTTTTGCTGAAAATAATGAAACAGTGGAGTAAATTGCAATGCGTACCTCAGTAGCTTTGTATCATTATTATTTCCTATATGAAGGTCAATTCAGCTAATGTATGAAGAATAGAACAGGAGATCAAAACGCCAACCGTAAAGCATTTGAAACTTATTTTTGTCGATTCAGGTGCCGACCTG
Organism: Thaumatotibia leucotreta; assembly: GCA_025490895.1. Taxonomy (NCBI): domain Eukaryota; kingdom Metazoa; phylum Arthropoda; class Insecta; order Lepidoptera; family Tortricidae; genus Thaumatotibia; species Thaumatotibia leucotreta. The sequence goes on from JALPQI010011977.1 coordinate 15,641, forward strand.
TCTGCCAGCGATGAAGAATATCTGCTTTTATGATACTATAAACTTTTATATAATGCCTATTTTCCTACGTCTACGGTGCTCAATAAGTTTTAGCATGTATGCAATATTCGAGCGAAGTAGGTGACAGTGATATTTTCGAGTTGACTAACAGCAGTAACTGTTTTTTTTTTTCAAAATATTTACTTTTAATAATAAGTACTTACTATTAAATAACAATGTTTAAGCATTATGGTTTCGCCCTACTTCGATAATTTTATTTAAATAGGTAGTACAAAGAATATTTTTGTTAATTTGTTTATTTAAAAAAATATATTGAACCAGAATATCATCAACTATTAGGTACCTATTTAAAATCGGCTTAATGATTTTGTAGTCTGCGAAAGAAAAAATATCCAAATCCTAGTTCAACCCAAGACAGTAGATGTTCCATTTATTTCTTACGTTGATAAATACGTGGTTAATTTTAATATAAATATATCGTCACTGCCGAAGTCAATATATCAAAGTAAAATTTTATTAAATAAAAATGCGAATCAAAGCCCGTTTCTTTGAAACGCGCAAGTGGTATGTAAAATACTGTCGTAAAAATATTTTATTGTTTCATCGTTTCATTTCTGTTGCACTAGAACACTAAGCAGCTGTTAGCTGAAACACTTTCCATGAAAGAAGGCGCCGAAGGCACCAGGGCAAGGCAATAGTCTTATCGGAGACGAATAATTGTAAAAGACTGGTTATATTGGCATTCATACACAAGTGTAACGAATAAATGTTTTTAACACACTGTGGTTGTAGATTTGCATTTTTCTTTTATTGGCCTTTCCAATTATACCGAGTGCTACACCATCCACTGAAAACCTTGAACGGGGTGATTTGGTAGGTTATATTAAACAACTTTTACTTTCGAGCTAAGCCAGAAATCTCAAAAAAAAAATAGGCTCTTTTATACAAACTGTCGTTATCAATCGGTCAAAATGGTCATATGGAAAAGACATCTTTTTTTTTAAATTTTTAATTGATCCCATAGTAAAAGTTGTTCTGTATAGCCTACTAAATCACCCCGTTCAAGGTTTTCAGTGTATGGTGTAACACCCTGTATACGTGCATGTTACAAACTATTTTTTTAGCCTGTAATCCTCGGCAAATAAGATGTAAATCGTGGCATTTTCTAGTTCAAAAGGTGCTCTGGAAAAGATGATTTTAATAATAAGACCGCATTTTCGGGTTTTAGATAAATTACTGCTTTCTGTGTACTTTTTTTAGCGAGGTTTGCAATATGATTAGAGTACCTGTCTAGTACCAATTACCATTCCTTATCATTGCTCATCTCTGGTCCCACCATTTGCCGAGCAAATCGATTGTCGCCGCAAGTATTCTATTATGTCTTGTTTTGCCCGGGGAATTCACTCTGGGAAGAATTCTTTTGTTTCCCACCAACTTTTGTTCGCGGTTACAGCGTTAGATATTTTTAGGCTTCTAAAAGATGATGTTTACGTTCCATATTTTACTGACTCGCGGGCGAGAATATCTCGTGTTAACAGATTTTTGGGAAACGTGGTTCAATTCGTCAGTTGTTTGTATATTTTATACTTCGTCATAAATGTTTGATGCTCTCATTCAAAATATACTGTTGTGGTAAAGCTCAAGATGACCAGGTGGAGTTAATTTCAACGCTATCCGTATTTGTTACATTCTGGATTTATGAAAGGTGTAAATCTCATACAGACGAACGTCTAATCGGGGGTTAGTATAGGATAAGTATAATTAGATAACTTTCACTAAGAATTATAGTAAAAAATATCCATACAAACTAATTCAGCTCTAAATGTAATGCAACACATTCAAATTAAATGTTCCTTGACAATTGATTTCAAACGCGGATGACAACTGTTGACATCTAAATTGCTGCTCCCAAAAACCTAACAAAATGTTGCAGAGTTACAATTAAGTGTAATTAAAAAAACACTGAATTAATGATTACAGAAATAAATAATATATCCTGTTTAATTTATCGCTCATATTGGATTTACACGTGGTAAACAACTTAAAGAGAGAGGCATTCCTACTAGTGAGACGAAACCAAGCTCGAATAAATAAATAGTACCTCCCTACGTTGTTGATCATACTCAATTACTCGTACATATATTAATTATGAGTATGTCCAAAACTGCAGAACTCTCAAGGCTTAATAATACATACGTTTCATTTAAAGAGTCGAAATTGATTGAATGCGTGTGTTTTGCCCAAGCGGAGATTTCCTCGAAAATTCTCGTAAAACGTCAGTTGCACTTATAGCAGCGTTGAAGTCTAAATGCACCAGATTTTTCGGCATTTGCCCGAAAATGAAGGAAAAAGGCTTTGTTCCTTTCACAGCAAGTCGTTGAGGCTGTGCTGAGCAACTCGTTTGCTTTGATCCTATGCATTAAACGAGTTAGACGACTTTTCTAGTTGATTTAGGCATATTTTTTCAACGATTTTCTAGTTTCGTAAAATAATAATAAAAAGGGGAATGTTTTGAAATAGCCTTTGCAGCTTAAACGCATCAAATAAAATAGTTTTACCTGAAATACAAAGGTGAGTGTCCTATTAATGAGTATAATGAGGAATGTGACTAGATTTCAAACCGGAAAATAAGTATATTGTTGTGCATAATATATCCTCAAATATCCTTCAATAAAGACCAAATTCATGCATTTGAAAACTCCGTAAACCCGATTAGCTAATCGTTAGCATAATATCGTAGGTCTATTATTTAAACGGCTATTTATGTCATTAAGGCTTTTGATTTAGTTCCTTGATAATCCAAGGATGAAGGACAGTTATTCTATTACCCTAATACATACTTTATTTTACTTTGCCCTCTAAGCCAAAGCGGGTTAGGCCCTTATCCATGAAACAAAATAAAACTCGGCCAAAAGGGTATCGTGATGACATAAAACTCGGTCATTTATTATACTCTAATTTACTTTGCATTGACCAAACACATAAAGAAGGGTTTGCTTTATGTATTACCTATTCCCGAAATACCAACATGTGTAATAATCCGATTCGCCGTTAGGTGGCGATATGCCTTTGAATGAAAATTTATTTCTGATTTTGGTAAGAATTGTAAGTATGGCTAGCCTAGGAAAACATTTGACAACTACGTAAAAATATTGGCTAATTAGTAGAAACTTTTAAGAGAAAAGCGATCGCCGATGAAATACTTGTTTTTGGTGTCATTTTCAACTAAACATATAATAATAATAGATGTAGATTAGGGATTGAAGTGCCACTGACCATTATTTGATAAAATATTGTTGATGGGCAGCGGCGTCATTATAGTGGACACATTAGTGCGATCGCCAATCCGCTTGCCCAGCGTTGCGATTATGGGCATTTACCTCCTGATGTGTCTAATTGTCTATACGCATAGTTAATAGGAGAGGCTTACGTCCAGCAGTGGACTATCATAGGCTGATGATGATGATGGTGTCATTTTAAGTGACAAAATTTTTTGGACAGGTCTCCATCAAAGTCGATATAAATATGTATTCTAACGTTTCATGATTAGTTACATTTTAGCGGATTCAATATTTCGGATGTAGCGTGCATAACATGCAACTTTCGCGTGCGATATATTGTATTGAAATGCAATCACATGTGAAACTACATATAGCATTCCACATAACTACTAGGCTCAGCAATCAGTAAACAATATTATGAGCAATATCTGCATCACCTATATTGATTTTAATAAAAAAGGTCAATCAACAAATTAGATCCCCATGCTATTCGAGAACTTTGTCAAAGTGATGGCATCTTAGATTGTAAGAAATAATTATGTTGCTAGTTATCATTTTGACATGATTCTAGAGTCACTTATGGTTCCAAAGAGTTGAGTGTTCCTACTGGTATTACTATCCTTATTGTATTTTTGTTTTACGGTTAAGTTTTTTAATACTATTACCGCGTACCGCTACTAAAATAAAGATTAGGTACATTTGTTTTCCTCATGCCCAAAAAGGGTTTGGTTTATAAGGCACGTGGGTGCTAATCTTTTTCAGACTAAATTATCCTTTTCACGCCTAACATCAACCCAGTGATACGCAATTAAGGCCTAACCCTCCCAACGTACGGACTAATAAGGGTCCAAAAGTAATTGATATCATTTATCTCTAAAAGGGTTACTCAACAATTATCCAAATCGACCATTTAGAGCATTCTGAAAGTAGTGAGCGCAAAAACTGATATAACGACTCAATTTACATAAGTATTTCACATCGTCAGCCTATCTAAATTCCATGCTGGACGTAGAGTGCTCTACTAGGTATTTAACTACGCATATGGACGCATTAGGAGGTAACTATTGCCACGCTGGGCAAGCAGGTTGGCGATCGCAGTAGTGTGTTCACTATGATGACGCTGCTGCCCATCATCAATCTTGTGTCAAAGAATTGGCAGTGACACTTCAATTTCTTAGTCGACTCTTTCGACTCCCACTGGAAGAGTTGGGGTGGTAACAAACGTATTCTTACTGCCTTCACCACGCGGTATGCATTTTTTATTATGGTGACTTGACTTATCGTTTATCGTATATCATTGCAAAATGGCATCTTGGCTAGGCATGCAGCTTCTTGGCTGCAAATTTTCCCCCTTCGTTTTACAATTGACAAGTCATTTTACTTTAAATTCTTGATATCTCTGTCTAAGAAGTTGTTGATATCCATAAGTATGAAAGTAAAATAATATAAATATTATAAATTAATAATCATAATTGATTTAATTTCACCTGGGTGAATCAACTTTTTTCTGTCTGTTATTGTCATGGTTACGGTCGCCTGAGTAACTCTGGTTTTATGCAAAATTGTGTCACTTAAACTATGCAAACATATATTTTTCTGGTGTTAATAAGGCATTTCCTTAATGGACCACCTACAAACATGCACTACATATGACTGCATGCATGCTTGCATAAATTTGAATAAAACCAGAGTGACTCAGGCCACTGTAACCATGGCAATAACAGACAGAAAAAAGTTGATTCGTCCACCCAAATAAGTATTATTAGCTGAATTTAAATATTTTTCAACAATTACTGGATCGCTTATTTATCTTTTTGATGCTAAAATAACAACTATAGATGCATCCGTAACGTTAAATGCTATCCATAGCCCTTGCCATAAGAATGGCACTACTGGCAAAATTCGTGCCAATGAACGAAGTGAGTTGGCTCGTTAAATTGAGTGCTTCGCCGAACACCGTAAAGGTATGGCAATTAGCATTACTGCGGCGCTTAGTGATGTGGAATCCCGATCGAGCTCGAGCGCTCGAGATTACGAGAATTGCTCGTTTCGTTTCGGATGGAAGTTCTGGTCTTTATGTTGATAGTAGCTGCGAAAGAACAGAAAAAAACAATTACGAGAAAGATCATGTTACTGCTACAGCAAACAGAAAATGTATATGTTTGCCTACTTATGAAGTTGAAGATAGATGATTATTGTACTCAGAATTGAATAACTCAGTACCTAACTATTTTTTAGCAGTGAGTAGTTTAAAATAAGGAATTATCTGGCTCGTTTTTAAGAATTTATTAGAAAAGTAATCGCAGTCCTTTTAAATTGCTAACACTTCATATCGTTCGCCCTGTAGATGGTTTATTTCACGTTGACGCGTAGATTTGTCAAAAACAACCTATAATAACATGACAATTCCAATCAAGCCACGCGTCTCGTCTTTGTAAAGTATACGATCTACAGTGTGTTTAACATCATGCAGTCTTTCATTGAAGCCGAAGATTGAGATGCAGAATTTTAGCCAAACCGTGAGATGGACATGCGTCTCACTGATCGTTCGAAGAAAATAAAATAAATTGTATAGTAATTTAAATAATTGTCAACTCTTAACACTTGAAAACGATTGCTAGTGATGCGTACTATTTCGTAAAAGCCTGGGTCTTCATAACACACTGCATACCTACCTACTGAACAAACATAAAAACATCGGACCATACACAGAACTGTCTGAAACAAAACTGCCAGAAGCTAACTGCATACTAAAACTAAAGCCAGAAATATGTTTAGTCAAAGGCAAAAGTAACATACCTATTTATAAGAGAATTCTTTCGACATATTTTTGCAGTTGACTAATGTTCCATGAAAATGTCTATACGAGTATTGATGATTAATGATTTTCATTGATGCTTTAAATCATCAATATCTATAACTGAATTTAAACTATCGTGAGCCGTATCAGCACTAAAAGAAATGGAATGACACTTGCCTATAGTCATAATAAAACTTTACCGTTACATTTCTTCTAATCTACCTAACCTACCTGCCTTTTTAACATACCTACCCATGTGCGACAAGTTGTGGACATCTAACCCCCTTTTTCATAAACGTCTGCTAACTTAACAAACCGCTAATAATTGTTTGTCACTTTCGGTCTTAACAATGTGTCCATAAGAGCAAAAGGGACAACCAATTATTAGCGGCTTGTTAAGTTAGCAGACGTTTATGAATAAGGGGGTAAGTATCTTAACTTACTATGGCTAGTATTTTATATAAATACCTAAAATCGAAAACGTGCCTGTAGTCATTAGATTAATGGGCATTTTAACTTTTAGGGACACCCAGTTTTTACATTATAATATGGCTTATAGTTTGTAAAATTAACACCAAAACCGAGTTATTATCGAAATTTATTACATAATTGTCGTTACAAAGCTAATTGAAATTAAGGTTTTTTAACTTCACGCTAATTGAGTTACCCAAAAAGTGAAAAAGTGAGGTGTTCTACTAACATCACTAAATATTTGCGACTTCCCGAACGTGAGCTTTGTAAGGAAGCACTAACGTGTATAATTAGCCTAAGCTCCAAATTAGAGGCCTAAAATAAACGGAATGCCTAACTACGTGGTAAAGATATAGGTCTACGTATATAGTATATAGCTTCCTTTTGTATCTTTAGCATTTAATAATTGCCTCTCAGCAATAATAATAAATAAATATATTTTGACTTTGAGTTTGATAAAACGACCTGTAAGCTCTAGCGACGATAAATATAATAAATAGATACATATAGATACTTAAATACATAGACAGTTCTAATTAAAACACAATCTTTAATAAATTAATACCCTCGCCGGGATTTGAACCCGAAACCTCCAACTTCGTAGGCAGCATCACTATAAACTAAGCTACGGAGGCTGACCGTCTGTATACGAAATATGTCCGCCAGTGGGTCGTTTCGATATTTTAGATTACCTATAAGAAATCCTATAATTTTTATAATACCTTATCGTTTTTCTGTAAACATCTAGTTTCATAATATTTAGTATACCTAAGACCTAATCCTGGTTTACTTAAGGAATATTCCGAAAATACTTCAATACGTTATTATCTTTTTGGTAATAATTCATAGAAATTTCACTAGCGTTTTCAGAAACTAAACGATTTTGTCGGCTTTGATATTAATTAATACTGGGAGCGGAAAAATACTTTGTTGTTGTTTTACTAAGCCACCCAGAATAGGGTGTACTCATCGATAACAATTATTATGTCTATGTTTAATTTTGTCGATTTCTCGTTGCTGCGGCCCTACCGCGAAAGACAAAATTCGTTAATTTCGAGGATTTGTCTCTCTCACTCTTATGACACCTTCGTTTGAGTGACAGAGAAAAACCTCAAAATTTCCAATTTTCGATTTTTGCGGTAGTAGGCCAGTTAGAAAATTATCTACAGTACCGGCCAATAATATTATACATATATCACATTTGGGACTTAAGTATTGTGAACTACAACGGGTGACACAGCATATTGCTAAAATAGCTGTAGTAAAAAAATGAATTTTACTACGAAATCCGTTAGTAGAGGTCCAAATAGAAAAAATTGTGCGCTGTGAGTTACAGTTTTGTAATTTTTACCAGACCTAGAGGGTGTAAAAATAAAAATTTTTAGATGTGGAGGGAAAACCAATTCCCCCCCCGAACGAGGGGGAGGGGGGTGAATGTGCAAACGGAAGGGTTATGTTTAAATTTTTTTCGTTTAATATTTAGGTCAACTATTGATTGTTTGGTATCATTTTCATATAAAACAGACACGGGGAATTCATTTTTGATAATAAACATGAGGATTTTCATACATAAAAAAATTATTATTGGTATAAAGGTAAAATAATCACCGTTTTTATTTTGATTGTTGCGTTATATAAGTATTACCAAATAAATTGATGAAAATAAAAAAAATACTACAAGATAGCATATTTATTGAAGTTTTTAAAAATATATACTTTTTGGAACTTTCCATGCAAAAATAAGTTGTAAAAAAATTGCGCCTGTCGCGTACCTCGAATAAAAAAGGGACGTTGCTTTGACTTATTGTTGACAGTAAGTACGTTTCTTCTGCGGGAATTTAGCGATTTTGCGTAAACAAAATACTCCATCATGTCTGTTAGGTCAAATTGCATCAACCTGGGGGTTAACCAAGCAACCCGGGTTAAACGTTTATTTCACACGGAATTTGATAATTGATAAATTTCTTATGAAGTAAGTGACTGACCCGGCACTATACAGAGTATATCCCTGATGGACTACCTCGAGTGACTGGCCAAGCCTCAGCCTATGTGATATTAGAATGGCTGGACGTTACTCGCTGGCAGATGGGTATGTTTGGCAGATTTGCTCGGTTTCCTACTCATAGTCGGAGACACTCACGAGGCCAGCTCATCAGCCTATGTGATATTAGAATGGCTCTTGAATAGCTCAAAAATAACAGGGCGTCTGGGGAAGACGGAATTATAGCTGAGCATCTGAAGCCAGGTGGTAAACCAATCCTTACGGCCCTTCAGAAGTTGTTCAACTCCGGAAGGGAGAACGCCTTAGGCATGGAACAGAAGAGTGGTGGTACTGTTCTTGAAAAAAGATGACAACGCTTTATCGAAGAACTACCGATCCATCTCACTTGCGAGCCATATTTATAAGATGTTTTCAAGAGTCATTACAAATCGTCTTGCACGCAGGCTTGATGACTTCTAGCCTGCCGAACAAGCCGGTTTCCGAATTGGCATTTCGTAAATGTTATACAGAAGACTGAATCGGGTGCCCGTCTCTTCGCATAATGTTCATTGTGCAGAAAATGTTTTGGCCGAAACATTTGGCATATTGTTGAATGGCATAATAATCGTTTCGCCGAATTATTTTTATGCATACACATATAAAAGTCCTAAAGTATGTTTTTCCGAATATTTGTATGCCGATTTTTAAATTATCTAAAATGTAATATTACTAATATTGATTGTCATAAAAAATATTTCGCATTATTATTAGAGTGGCTAAAATAACAGCACTAGTCTTTTAAACTAACTTAAACTACATTAATATTAAGTTGTCACGTCTATCAAATGGAATTAGCTATTTGTAAATAACCTGATTGCAGAAAAACGAGAGGGGCAGAACCGATACGGTTAAGTTAGGTTAAAACATTAATCTTAGACATTTTACAATACAAATACTAGGTCTGCTTCAGCTGCTAGGAGACAGACCAAATAAGGGGGGACGGGGGGGCGAAGCCCCCCACAAGGAAAAGAAAAACATTTCAAAATCATGTAATCTACCCGGATAGGTTCGTTAGGTACCTTTTGTCCCTTAGAGCGGAAATAGGAGCCCCGCTAGGGGCTCCGTCGACATGTTGGCGGATCGTATTTCATTTTAGTAGGCGTTATGTTTAGCAGCAATTTTAGAATGTACAATATTAGGATCATCAAACATATGCATAATACAATTTCGGCAAAGGAATCTTGGACACAATAAGCGTTAGGATGAATAATATTTCGGACAGACGACTTTAGGCGCAAAAACTTCGGCACATGAAAAATATGCGAAACAATAATTCGGCGAAACAATTTTCGGCGTAAAATTCTTATGCGACATAACATTCGGAACAATACTTTTATGCGATTCGATATAGACCCCAGTCTCTTTAACGGTACCAAGTAGACTACCGCTATGTCGAAATGTTGAGGTGTTTGTACGAAAGCGCCACTATGTCAATCCGACTCCAAGACCAGAGCTTGATCCATATTATACTGCAGCGGGGAGTCAGGCAAGGAGGTGTCATCTCCCCTCATCTGTTTACCGCTGCACTGGAAGATGTCTTTAAGACTGGACTGGAGAAGATGAGTATCAACATAAACAGCGAGTACCTCACTCACCTTCGATTCGCTGATGATACGGTGGTCTTGGCTGAGACCTTGGAAGATTTCAGTACGATGCTCGCTAACCTCAGTAGCACCTTCGAGCGAGTTCGTCTTAGGATGAACATGGATAAGACGAAAACTCCCCTTACAATCGGAGACTAAACTCGAAGGTGTAGACGACTATAATATACCAAGGACAAACTACCCAGTTAGGTAGGTCCAACTTTGAGTAAGATGTCAATCATCGAATCCGACTAGGTTGGGCAGCGTTTGAGAAGCTACGACACATCTTTTCGTCCAATATTCCGCAGTTTCCGCAGTGACAAAAGTATTTGATCAGTGTGGCAACACATACTGATCAAAGATTTAAAAGAGTGATGATATACGGTGCTGAAACGTTGTCGCTTAGAATGGGCCTCATAAGAAAGCTTAAAGTCAACCACAGGGCAATGGAGAGGGCTATGGTGGGAGTCTCTCTGCGAGGTCGTATTAGAAATGAGACGATCCGCAGCAGAACCAAAGTATAGCTCCATAGCTCTCCGAATCACTAAAGTGGCAGTGGGCGGGGCACATTGCACGTAGAACCGATGGCCAATGCGGCGGCCTCGCAGGTGGAAGGCACAGCGTGGGTAGGCCCCCCACAAGGTGGACAGTGAAGGTCTCAGGAGTCCGTTGGATGCGAGTGGCGCAGGACCGGTCATTGGAGGCCTATGCTCAGCAGTGGACGTCTTTCGGCTGATATGGTATATAATAATGATGATTTATGAAGTAAACGTTTAATAATTGATTGTCAAATCCCATATGATATAAACTTTTAACGTGGGTGAACTGGGTTAGTTGTTTAGTCCCGGTTAGTGAAAATTACCTTTATCGTCTTTGGTAATGAGATCATTACCTAATAATACTTGTAAAAATGATTACCCTTTCCGATTCATGTAATCAGATACTATATATCATACAATGTGATCAGATAGACCAGATATATAATATAATATACACGCGGTAAACAATAATCGATAAAATCTAAAAATAGAATATTACAAATAAAATTTTAAAAATCTTAGGTTAGGGGTCATTCAATTATTACGTAAGCACTGTAAGGGGGTGGGGGGGGTCTCTGTTTTGCTTACTTTTGTTGACAAAGGGGAGGGGTGGGTCGAGATGGTGATTATGTCAGCAGTTGTTATTAAATTTTATATATATACCTATATGGCAACCCACACGTTGAAAAATGTGTACCAACCAATGCTTACGTAAGCACGGGAGGGGGGGGGGGTAAGAGCTTTGCTTACTTTTGCTGACAAGGGGGAGGAGGGGGTCAATAATTGTAAAAAATCTGCTTACGTAATAATTGAATGATTTAAAAAAAGAAGATCAGAAAATATTCAATTTACTTTCATATCAATAAATATTTACAATTGTAATATGAACAATAATATGCAAGTACAAACATATGCATAATCTATGAGCAGTTTCCGGCACAAAAGTCTCTTTTTTGAGGTTACGCGGAGGTTTTTGTTGGAGGTACGCGTCAACAATTTTTATTTCAATTAATTTTTGTATGAAAGGCTACAAAATGTGTATATTTTTAAAATCTGCAATAAATTTGCTATCTTACACTATTTTTTAAAATTGGATAAGTTTGTTTTTTAATACTTATATGACGCTTAAATTAAAATAAGAACGGAAACTTTTTTACTTTTACTCCAAAAAATGTACATTTTTGTATGAAATTGATCATGTTTATGATAAAAAATGGATTTCCAGGTCCGTTTTACACGAAAATGATACCAAACAACGCATAGTAGATCTTATTAATTAGTAAAAAAATATTAAACGCAACCCTTCCGCATGCACATTCACCCCCCTCCCCCCGCGCTCAGGGGGGGAATTGGTTTTCCCTCCACATCTAAAATCTACTATTTTGAGACCCTCTAGCTCTGGTTAAAATTACAAAACTGTAACTCGCAGCGCACAATTTTTCTCAACTTTGTATGGACCGTGACCCTTACTACATGCCTAACGCAAAAACTCTTCATGAAAAAACCACTACATGATGCCAAGTTTTTTCATCGCTAGTACAAAGGTATGCCTAGGCTATCTACAGTCGTAAGGTGGAAAGTGTGAAAACCACTTACAAATATAAAAAAAAATCTAGTGAAAAAATCCTGTATGTGATATATTATTAGCCGGTACTGTAGCTATACTCATTACACTAGACATGATCTCAAAAGTAGAGGTACATAGGTACCATTACAGAAATAGTTAGTTTATGTATGATTTTTTTTTTTGTTTGATTCAATATTTTAGAAAATTGTATTAGAAACTAATAATAAAATAAGCATTAGAACATCTAATTTAAATTTTACATACATTTTATTACAATTAATAATAGCTCAATTTACTTCAATATTAAACAAATAATTACCCAATAAAATAAATTTATAAAAACTATATATGAACATAAAAAAAATAATATTATTCATTAACAAAAAGACAGTAAACGCAAACTTATCAAAATAAGTTTTGTTTTTCATTTATGTAAGAAACTTTTTTTAAACATTAATTTTATTAAAAAGCAGGATTTAATAAAAAAATGTGACTAATGAAAAATATAACTGATAAAAGATGTGCTATGTGAATAATTCTGAAACGCTTTTACGTTTCCGAATGTTGCAAGTTTTGTTTTAAACTTTAGCTGTTCTATAAAAAAATATCAAGAGCTATTACACAATGCAATACTACATTTCTTTATTGCTAACCCAAAAAAAAATATACAAACTAGGCTACATATGTATGTACCGATTAAAAACATAGACAATAGGCTGTCTCATCGCTAAGAAGAAATCTCTTCCGAACAACCTTTGGGTAGCGGAGAAAGAAGACTGACTTTAGGAAAGTTAGCAGGTGAAACAAAGGAATATTTAAAACCAATAAAAATAATTTAAGGTTATATATGAATATCTATACAGTGTGTAAATCTAATACGGGCGATCAATTAAACCAGGCATGGGATTCATTAGTGTAATCATGGATTACAAGGTTTTTTTAAAGTTACTCTTAATCTAGACCCCACAGAATTTTTTTAAGATTATCGAAGCAGCAATGTAGGTACGAACATTTGTTATTGTTGATTTGGCAGTTATGTCATCTGCTTTTGAAATTAGCTGTCAACGAGTGCTTAACTCGCGTATGTTGCTTTACATTGCGCGCCGAATTATTTTGTATGGAAAATTTCGTTGCTCTGATTTTAAGTAAAAGTTATTTGAATGTACTTATTATGTCGTAAACTAACGCCCCTTAAGAGCTTCGCCCGTATTAGACTTACACCCTGTATAAACTACATTACATGACACATTTTATTATGTTGTATGTTTTATAACGCGTTTTTGGCATCACCCTGTTTAAAGTTAAGTAAGGTAAACGTTTTAAGATAAACATCGTGTTAATTTTAACGAGCGACCTGACTCAACGTGGCGTGTCTTATCTATTTCAGTAGTTTCCGTCAACTTTATCGAGGTCGGGCTGCTGTAAAAATTGACCTTTGAATAATGGTAATCGTAATCGCTGTTAGGAAAATCCCTCGTCTATTTTATTTACACACATTATCAGACTAAATTCACCATCATTCCAGATAGGAATCGGACCCACCCACAAAAAAGACTATACCTTATCCTTGTTCTTAAACATTTATCGATCTATTTTTAAGGATTAATTATCACTGAACAAAATTATTATTACGCTCTTGGCATGAATGACAAAATTAAAAAAAAATCGCTTTATGATATATGTAGAGATATCAAATGGTTGTCGTAAGTCGTAAGTAATAAACTCGATTTAAATTTTATATCAAGTAATTAATGTTTTCCTGATACTGGGAATCTCTTGGCTCAAATACTTCGTTTACGTAGTTTCTTTGGTTCAAGATATTTTTTTTATCTGTGTACTCAGCTTTCGTGGCTGATGCTTATACGGCTCGGCCACTCGGTCTTAATAACCATGGGTCTTTCTCGGGTATATGCAATCATTTACAAGGCTAGGCTTTGATTATACTATGACCAGATATTGATTTAAATTTTAGCTCATAGTTTGACGACTAAATCTTGCAAACTTTAGCTTAATATTGTTTTGACATTTTGGGCATGGTGTTACCGTAGAAACTTTCAGGGTCTTATCTTATTGGTGGAGCTTTTACGGATACACTTAAATCCACTGATGGGATCTTTGTGTAATTTCCCCCTATTGCATATCCCAGGGATCGTACTATCTGCTCAATTTGTTTGAGGATGGACCCTAACGGCAGCGTTTTGAACTCCTTCATTTCCAGATAGTCGGCACCGAAGTATTTTATCCTTTTTCTGGCGAGGGCATGACATTCGCACTCTGTTTATTGTCTCCTCTTCTTCGCCACACAATCTTCAAGATACGCGCATCCCATTTGTGACTTATGATGACATCCCACTTGTTACCGTTGTTATGCTATACTTCACTTTCGAGCACAGCAATGTGTGGAAGATGAAGCTATAAAATAGTGGTTAAAGTTGATGGCGGACGTTTGAGCCAAGGTGGGTTGTAAACGAAAATCGTTGACAAACTTGCACAGCTGTTACACGTAAGCACTTAAAAAACCCGGGTTCATGAAAAACAGTGTACATTTTAGTCATAATGAGTGGAGCACAAAAAGCAATATATTGAAAACTTATGTCTTAAACTATCTAAACCTCACGTTTAGGAAGCACAACTTTTTATATACCTAATATCATTAGTGAATTAGATCTAAAGTTAAAAATTATTCAATCAATATTTGTGGATAGTCCGGGTATCACTTTAAAAGGCAATCAGCAATTTCAAATTGAAATTAGTCGGACGGCCAATACCGTTATCAGCTTATTGAAATTGAATGTCATTGGTCACTAATTAGGACGGCAAATAGGTGGTCATTAATACGTAAAGTACTTCCTACTATTTATCACGAGCTAGCCGAAAAAGTATACTTAGTTATGATTATTATAATTTATTTCTGCGGAATAAATAAAAAAAATAAACCGGCCAAGAGCATGTAGAGTCATACTCAGTGTAGGCTTCCGTAGTTATTTAAAAACGGCTGGGCCGATGATGTTCGAAATAGTTTTATTTTAAAGTATTCAATTAGCCCATTATTCATGATTCTGTTCCCGTACGCTCGTGTAGCCGAGTGGTTTAGGCATCAGCCACGAGAGCTAGAGACAAGCGAAAAACATAATATATAATTATATAGGGTAAGTGCTCCAGTGAATGAACACTTAAGGAAATTTTCAACTTAATTTTTTTTTGTGGCTGGGAGCAATAATGAAGTTTAAATATGAATGTTCTTATAGAGTAAACAACTATTGTAGTTTTCTAAAATCAATTTTATTTGGCATTAGTGCTGCACAGTTTTAAATTATAGCTGACTGTAGGGGATAAAATGGAAAATCACCAGTGAATGAACACAACATTCTAGTAAATGAACAAATGAAACCAATGAATGAACTACCTTAAAAATAATGTATTGAAATGCAAAAAGTACTCTATTTTTAATTGGTAGTGCTAGTAATATTCGATAAGTAAATTTTAACTTTAATGAGACATAATAACTATAAACATAATTAAACGACATCAATTACAGTTACACATTTCTGCGGATTCTAGGAAGGTTCAATTAACTCTTCCGTTACCATTGAAGAGTGACCTTATATTTTATTTTATTTTATTTATTAAGGTTCACCAACAATTGTTGACATCAATGCATTTGTAACTTACTTGCTAATACATTCAAGGAACGGTGTCACAATCACTTACAGGTAAACACTGCATGCAAAACAATTTTGTATATAAACAGATAAGTGTACATCTTAAATAAAAAGAAATAAAAAATCCAAACTACTTTAACCACTCAATTGCCTCTGGTAAC